>MU134360.1:223427-302459 GCA_015039355.1 Ramaria rubella
ATCAGCATGCGGAACCCGATACGCACAGACACTCACCCGAATCCATTTCTGCCTACACGCTTTAGGGGTTTTCACAGCTCCCCTGACATAATACGGCACCAACATGGCTGCCACCTTCGTCCAAGTCGCTTCCGTGAAGTTACCACCATTGCCGGCCTCTGCCTTGTGCTCTACCAGGAAATGCACCAAGGCCTCCAGAGATCCAGCGCCCCAATCACATCTGCCAGGTTCCTCACCCCTTTGAGATGGTATCTGCTGAGATTGTTGCCCTCCAGGCCAGGATTCAGGCAGTGAGTTATGGGTGTGCATGCGTGGATGTTGAGAGTGCGGCGTGCGAGTGCGGCGTGCGAATCGTGGCATGGATGGCGTGACCGGCCTTTGGAACTCAGGCCGGCGGCCAGCTGGGAGCGCCGGGGGCAGTTGATGAGTGACTAAGCTAATGTCACATTAACTTTCGTATCCGTACAGGACCTAAATTTCTGGAGCTAATGTCACCCAAGAAGCGGTTGATCTCAGGATACATTGTGCTCCACTGAGTCGCCATGTAAGAGTAGACACCAAGGGCAATCAATTTCTTCAAGGAGAGAAAAGCCAGATCGCCATGGTGCCGTGGAAAGACTGCATAACCATGGATAGTAACAAGAATTGTAGACGGAGGATGCATCACCTCATGCAATATCTGGAACTTGAATGTGAGGTTGTCACTGACTAAGTCGCGATTGCTGGAATAGGTCGGGGTAGTATGACATCTCGTTGTGGAGGGCGACCCTCTTGATACGCAGTACATTTGCAACCGCTAATGTTTGATCGAACGAGGACCAGGTTGAGCAGGAGAGCTCTGAGGGAAAGATTTTTGCCACGCTGGTCCAATACGCGACATGTAGTAATGTACATCTCCGAACATCCAAATTACTGTATGTCGGAGACCCAAGGCTTTTAGCTTGCCAGTAAATGAGTACCATTGTGTCACTCGTCACACGTATTATGTTAGGTTGAGCTAGAAAGCGAGGGACGACTCTGGTGGATTCCTCAGGACTTTCATGCATTCTTCAGGTACCAAGCTAAACCCGGGCTGCCTAGGATGAGGAGAGAATGCTTAGATAAGCATTCCTCTTCTTCTCCCGACCCCCATCTAGGCAGCCTCCGCATAGTCTCCGCATCCTCTTCTTTCGGCCTCGCGCATGAGGTCTGTGGAGCTAACCGACTCCACCATTCAATCAGTTCATAGCATGAATGATCAGTCGGGATCCACAGACCGACTCCCCCGAGTGGAATGAAGAAAGATTTTATTAAGGTGGATGCAGTAACCTCTCATGAAATTTAGACATTGTATCTAGAATAGAAGATTTCATTTGAAACGAGAAACCGATGAACAGAGGGAGAATCTCCTCGCACTTGCGCCAATAGGAAAGAAAAGATTGAGAAGACCAGTGCCCTTGGACCATGATGATCCAAGGGTCAATACCAAGAAGTAAGAGAAATGTGGTACCGCCGATCCGAAAACCATGCCCCTTGATAGAGCTCAGTCCAGCCAATGTCCAAATGGATCCGCATCTGTTGAGGAACCAATCACGTCGCAAGGGAGACCAACCGCCGTTGGCAGTTCTGAATGCGAAGAGCGGGGCGTTGCCAGGAATACATGTGTTCGCGGATAAGTGGTGACCGAAGGCGGCGGTTGGGCTGCAGGAACAGCTGGAGTCAGTGAGGATGATAATGTCGCTGTTAGGTTTGGTTTTCGTGTGGGGGATATGAAAGGAGAAATACACCAGCCCGTTTGTGGCTGTGCCGTGAGTTATGGAAGTAGACCTAGAAACATGTCATTCGGGAACAAAGGCAGAATCAATGAGAAGTTCGCCTAGTCGACAGCAAGACCAGAACACAATGCACGCCATGGCAAAAACAGCTACGTTGAAAGAATTTGTGAGATCAAGGGGGCGGCGGAGGGCGATGATGTGTTGGAACGTTACAGGATCACGTTTTGGCATATGTGAGGAAGCAGGAGTAAAAGAAGCAGCACCCTAGGGGGTATAAGAAATGCAAAAAGGTAAGAGAGGGAATGGATACCTCTATGACATGCTTTAACTCTGCGCCGCCATACCAAGGCACACTATTGATACGATGCCATCCTTTAAGGCCTTCAAGCCACGAGCGAATAGTACCTTCACCAACAGAACCTGCACCGTGCATAGAAATGAAGGAAGAAAGGAGAGATTTGGAGGCCGGCATTCTAAGTGATTCAGGAATTGAAAAGTTGTCGCAAAATTTTGTGAAATGTATCAAGCCAGCGGCGTAGTTCTTTAAAGTGTCAGGTTCAATGCAGTGGGACATAACGTAGCGTTTTCGGAAAACAATTCTAGGTGGGAGTGATTCAGCCTCTTTGTTCATTTGAGATAAGCCATAAGGAGTCATCCAGTTTAGAAAACGGTCTTGGGCGAGTACAAGGGGTCGGAGAACATTGGGAGTGATACAGTCGTTGAGTCTAGGAGGGAGACGTGGTCGCCTAAGATGTGCATCAGGGAGCAGTAGGGTCGGTACAGTGCGAGGTAGCGAACCACTAGATGCAGCCACATGCGCACGAGCACATGCATCATGAATGTTACTAGGCATATATGAGGAAACACCAGATCTCCTCCGGAAGGGGAAAGTCACAAGGAAGGTGTAGTTCTGGGGGACCCAATATACCGCGAGATATAGGGTCAGCCCGGTTGCATTCGGAGGACACATAGACAGGACTAATGAGAATATTAGAAGGAACAACAGCAGAAATGCGTCGGATGGTGTCGTTCCTGGGTATGTTCCGCGATCATCCCTTTTTGTAAGCGCCGATAACACCAGTGTTATCACCCCTGATTGTGATTTCACAGCCTCAAAAACCCTGGTGTGAGATCCAATATACTGCAAGTTCTAAGGCCACCGCTTCAGCCCAGCCAATGTCCCAACAGTCAAATTTCCAGCCTTCGAGTAAACGCCAAGTGGCCCAATGGTTGTGTACAACAATGCCGAGACCCCAAGAGGAAGAAGCATCAACCCAGATGTCGGGGTCAATCTTTTGATGTGGTGAAAGAGACCGGGAGGCGAGAGGGTTGTCAAGAATAGAGGACCACCACTGAAGGGATGCGATGACAGAGCGTGGAAGATGGTGCAGGGCAAAGTTGTTGGGGAATTTGGAAAGGAAGGCACAGAAAGGTGGGAGAGTGTGGCGCGAGCCCCGATACACCAAGGAGATGTGCTGAAGGGTGCTGACAATGGATGCAATGTCACGGTGTGAAAAACATGAACTTGCACTTTCAAGAAGGGTGCGAACCTTCACGCGAGCTCTAAGTCATTTGTGCTCAGGAAGAGAGATGGAATGTGTAGCAAGGTCCCATAAGAAACTGACGTAAGGAACGGTGGACACGAAGTTTTGCCCCTTAGAGCGCCAGTCATGCCAAGGGATTCCGAGAGAGTCAGTGATGGCAAGGATAGTGGACATGTCGTAGGAGAAGGACAGAGAAAAACAATATGGGAGTTACAGGATAATGGAAGAAAATGAAGTCATCCACCCATTTCAAGACAGGCACAATGCCATTGTGGCTCAATATGTCAACAAGTGCGTCAGCAGGTGAGCCTTGGATGCCTCCAAAAGGACCCAACCTGAAGACCGTGCAATGCTCAATGTAAATGCTGCCCAGCCACATGGCGGCAAAATACGGTTTGTGTCAGGGGAGAATAGGTGAGTTCCTGTAAGCTTTAGCGATGTCCAAGCAGGCAGCCTCAGTACCAGCTGGACAAGAAGCGACCTGAGTGTGTGTGTCAGTGCTCAGCACTCAGAATAAGCTGTGGATGGCATGAAAAAATATAGACATTGGAAAGGCCCAGCAAAGGAATATGACACCAGAGAGGTCATCTCAACAGGAACCTCCATGCGTTGCACAGGAATAGAAACACGAACACAATAAAAGGCCTCCGTGTCACACATGGGAACAACATCGTAATAAACAAGGAATACAACAGCTGTGTATAAACTTCCATGCAATGACAGGAACAGGAGAACATGGCACAGAGATGAAACCTCCATGTATCACAGGAATCCGAAACAAAGCTCGCAGAGAATAACTCACAATGTCAGCACAGTGCGTGGCGGAGTAATACCTGGTGGGGAAAACATCTGAGTTTAGTCACCCATTCGTAGAACAGCTGAACTGATCAGTCTTGGAAAGATGGCAGATGACGTGTAGCTCAGTTGAAGCTCCAAGCTTCTCAACGAGAACTAAAGGAGAAGTGCGGAAGTGACCTCCAAAGATAAGGTGAGCTTCAGAAACAGAGAAAGGACCATCCATGCGCCCGGCAGCAACCTCATCTGCCAGAGATTGAGATATGAAAGATGGATTGATATTAGTGGATGCCAGATTATTAGGTACAAAGGTGTATGTAAGAGAGGGGGGGTTGCCGATGGGTGAGCCAAAGGTGAGGTCATGAACAAGGTTGGGATATCACAGAGAAAGGTTGCATTGATCTAATGTCGATTGCCAGGCGGAAGGTATATACGGGGTAGGAATTTTATACAAGATCCGAGAGGATCTAACTGCGCATGCAGAAGGATGTGGCATGGTGGGGATCGCCGCAGACAGAACAGGAGTGGTCACTGTGGGAAGGAGAAGGAATGTCGGTACAGGTTCCACGAATGTTGAAATTGATGCAGAGAGACCTATTGGCTTTGGTGATAAGGCAACCGTCCCTCCACTCAATGGGGCGTTCCGGGCGACTCGATTGGCTTGCGTAGCAAGTGGAAGCACGGTGACTGGAGTTTCTGCAATGGAGGCACAATGTTGGTTTGCGGGAGTCACAAAAGGAATGGTTGGTACGCGGTCATTCTTTATCATAAGGGGAGTAGCGTGAGGTAGAAGGGGAAGAGTAAGAAGTTGAAGGGGAAGAATTGAAGGAACGAGAGCGGGAAGAGGGAAGGGAAAGATGGTGAAAGGAACGTTGGGAATCAGAAGGAGGCGGACTGCGATAATAAGCGTAAGTGACACGAGCATGCTCGAAGAGCTGTACATAAGTTGCATGGTAGGGATTGACAAGAAAAGGCTTGATCATGAATTGAGAGCACAGTTGACGGTCAGGTTCTTGCCAAGCTAAGAAGGTAATGTTGAAGTTTTCGTCGTGGGGCATCTTCGCGTGATGTTCATACCAACCGACAGCGAGGCGAGGATCTGCAATAGCGTCAATGATAGTGAGCCAATTCATATATGCCTGGAAGAAAAGGAAAGTGTCGAGAGAGGATTCAGGAGGGAATTGGGACTCATCTAAGGATTGCTTGCCGGCGCCGTTACCAAAGGGAATTTTCTTAAACTTTAGGTTGTCGTTGTTGCAAATTTTGTTTAAGATGGCGGTGGTGAGCATGGACAAGGGAATAAAAAGGCGAAGGTGAGCCATTTGAAGAATAGTAGAGGGAATGGACATGACATCAAGTTCTAGTTCATTAGAGGTGGATTCCTCAAAGGAAATGGAAGGAGGGAGAGTCTGGAAATTGGCAGGAGTTGTATCGTTTTGGGGGGTAGACATAAGTGAAGACCATTTAGGAGCGGCGTTGGTAGTGGTGGTGTCAGGAGATGAATTGACGGGAATTCCAGGATGATCAGCAGGACGTTTCCCAAGGGCGTTGTGAGAAAGAGGAAGGGGGAAAGGAGTAGATGGAGAAATGGTGGAAATAGGAGTAGAGCTATTGGGGGGCGTGATGGTGATCGTGGGAGGTGGAGGCGGGTGTTCCGGACGCATATAGGAGCTCACGACAGGTAGAGGGTCCTCGACCTCATCGTCCGAAACGGGGTGAGAGTTTCGGGTGGTTCTATTGAGCCTTCGTTGCACGCGAATAGCATTCAGCTTACGGACGCGACTGTTGCTGAGTTCGGTACATGCTATTAAGGTCTTCATCATTTCCAGTTCGCTATTGAAGACATAGGTGGATGCGGTAATGCGGGTCTGAGGCAGCGGATCACTCGTCGGCGATTGATCGGTCGGCGGGGGTTGATCGGCATCGTCGCGGGAAGGCCCTGCCACCGTCATTCCGGAAGGTGGAACAGATCCGGACATTGTCTCGAAGACGTCGGAGAGCGTTATTGACGACAAGACCCGAAAGAAGAGGATGCGGAGACTATGCGGAGGCTGCCTAGATAGGGGTTGGGAGAAGAACAGGAATGCTTATCCAAGCATTCTCTCCTCATCCTAGGCAGCCCGGGTTTAGCTTGGTAAGCTCGTCCCTCGCTTTCTAGCTCAACCTAACATAATGTTTCCGCTCTCCGCGTGACGTAACAACGCGTCACATCCGCCGTCTCCACCACCATGACCCCACCCATCCATCACGCACCTGTTCAACCCACCACTGTACCAAGGAGTCAACATGAATTACCTGGTGGCACAGATCACAGATCTGCCAACTTCACATCAACACGCTGCTCAATCGATGGAATCGCAGGTCCGACACCCTGCTCCTACCAAGCCATTCTATCCCCCCGCGAACAAGAAGCCCGCGGCACCCAATTCCCTCACTCACAGATGCCAAGCTAACATGACGGTGGTTCCATTTGTTGTTACATGCGTACCTAACAGTGTCATGCCAGGACGCCACCGCCTCGCATCCCATCCCTAGGACGCCGCGCACCAACCACCGTTACCTCCCGTACCCTCCACGCCCTCCCTTGACACCCCAGAGCCGTGCAGCCCGGACCAAAACACGAATTGTAATGATTGAAGAGGCCATGCAACAGGCCAGGCGGGACGCAGCGCATGCACAGGAACCATGCGCGCCTGCCCCCAAGGATGACACCGTGCTGATGGCACAGGCAACAGGAGACGGTGGACCTTTTGTGTGTGTTGAGGGAGATCATAAAAGCGACGACCTTGCGGGTGAGAACGACGAAGAAATGGGCGAAGAACCCTTTTATATCCTCCGCTCCTCCGACCTTGTCTTGCCTTCACCGCCTGGATCTTACAGCTACCTTCTACGCGACTTGTCCGGCACCTTTTCTCCCCCGGTGGACGCGGACGAAGATGACACAGACGAGGATCAAGAGACGGACGAGCATGAAGAGATGGACGAGGATGATGAGATGGACGAGGATGATGAGATGGACGAGGATGATGAGACGGACGAGGATGATGAGACGGACGAGGATGATGAGACGGACGAGGCTGACGAGGAGGGAACCTCCCATGCGGTCGAGGACGTGGATGCTAACGAGGATCAGAGCTTGTAGGGCCGTCAATTTGTCACCTTCTCCTGGTACCGAATCATACTACGGAACTCAAACCCATTGTTGTATATGTACAAGCATGAATTGTATCTGCGAAAACCAACCTAGACCGCCTACGTACAGCTATTGCGCCTCGTTGAGCATATCATACGCGTCATCGCCATACACCCATGAATACGCCAACACCAATGGATCCCTTTGATATTCCTTCAGACCTGCCCATTGCACCGCGGCAAGATATGAGGCGAAATTTGCAGCAAGTGAAGCAAAACTGGCGATGCTCTCAGACGACCATTAGAGGTTGGCAGACGAACATCGGAAAGTAAGTTCATGTGACGGATCCTGATATTTCTTCCGTGCTAATCCCACACGTAGGATCGGACCGTGTTGTATGCTATTGCTCGTCGTACTTTGCTGGACGCTTCCAGAGACAAGGCGGCCGAGCTTGCAGGATGCAGTACTTGGAAGAATCTGATCCAAGGACTCGAGCCCCATGCCCAGAAAGAAGAAGTTGGACGAATTCTTCGCGACAATGGGCAGAAAGCACGCGGGTTGGCTTTGGACACATAGCCAACCTTCATTTCGTTGATTGTGAATGGGATGAAGGTTGGCTATGTGTCCAAAGCCAACCCGCGTGCTTTCTGCCCATTGTCGCGAAGAATTCGTCCAACTTCTTCTTTCTGGGCATGGGGCTCGAGTCCTTGGATCAGATTCTTCCAAGTACTGCATCCTGCAAGCTCGGCCGCCTTGTCTCTGGAAGCGTCCAGCAAAGTACGACGAGCAATAGCATACAACACGGTCCGATCCTACGTGTGGGATTAGCACGGAAGAAATATCAGGATCCGTCACATGAACTTACTTTCCGATGTTCGTCTGCCAACCTCTAATGGTCGTCTGAGAGCATCGCCAGTTTTGCTTCACTTGCTGCAAATTTCGCCTCATATCTTGCTTCAGTTCGTTGTTGTTCCTTCGAGATGCCTGCAAGCTCTGCTCGCAGGCTCACCACAAGCTTCTCCAGCTCGCTCACGTGAGTTAGGTTCTGACTAGTCTTCGGTGATGGAATCGCCCCCGTTTGAACCTCAGCTGATGTCTTCAATGAGCAGCGTAGACAGTAGCTCACGAGTGCGACTGACCTATGAGAGCCTGGGCGCAAACAGATGCCAAATGGCTTGCAATTGGTGTGTCGTCCGAGGAGAGCCGCGCATTCAGTTCCTCCCTGTTTTTCGGCCAGAAAGTAAAAGTTGGAGGTTTTTCGAGGGTCCCGATCGCATCCTCAAGAGAACGAGGAGCTGAATGATAACTGAACGGTAAGCCAACCGTGCGGGCATACGACCGAACCTCACCTGGAAAAATATCTGTACAGCTAGGATCTATGACTATGTTCGGAACCCCACGGAATTTCTGCTCCAGGTGATCTTCGAGAACTTGTTGGGCTTGTATCATGGCTTCCTCTACGCTTGTGCGGTGGTCAGTGCCAAACACTGCACTTTGCGATTGTTCGCAATAACTTGCTCGAACAATAATAGTACTAGCCTCTACCTCACGTTTCTGGCGTGCAGTGAGGCGAATTTCCTGGTCGTTGAGGCGATAAGTTTTGGATGCCATCGATGATCGTGGATCGTGGAATAGTGTACAGTATAAAACTCCCTAGAGATTTCGTCCCCACTCCTAAGTATTAGTGAGCGCTTGTCACCTCGTGGCATAAACTTTCGCTTCTTTTCCGAGTCTCTATGCCTTCAAGATCTACCAAAATCGGCCTTCTTCTTGCCGTCGATGTTATCTTCTTCTTCATTGAACTCATTGTTGGTAAGATCCCGTCATGTCTATTTCACACTTGTGACTAACTTGCAACTCTAGGTTATGCTGTGGGCTCACTTGCCCTCGTTGCGGACAGCTTTCATATGCTCAAGTGCGTTGCGATGGCCGAACATGGAAACTCCACCTTATCAATTCTAATCATGTGTATAGCGACGTCATGAGTCTCATCGTGGCCCTGTACGCTATCAAGGTACGTCAGTTCTGAGCTCTAGCATCTGCGAAGACAAAAGTTTGCCTAGCTTTCGAAGAGTGAAGCCTCTCCGCAATATTCTTATGGGTGGCATCGCGCTGAGATCGTCGCCGCTCTTGTGAACGGTGTCTTCCTCTTGGCACTTTGCTTTTCCATATTCATGGAGGCCATTGAACGCTTCTTCAGCACACCTGGTATGCTTTGATCACCAATGTTTGATACAAAACTTTTATTTGTGAGTCAGAGATATCAAACGCAAAATTAGTCGTCATTGTTGGCACGCTTGGCCTTGCATCGAACATATTGGGATTGTTTTTGTTCCATGGTATGAATACTCTTCTGGACCCTCTGAATTCTAATTCTCAACACCAATCCCATAGAGCATAGCCACACAGACGGTGACACCAAGTCTGAAGCAAACCAAAAACTCGTAGAGTCTCGTACAGAAATACATCCTCCGGTTGCGAATGGCTTCACAGAGCCTCAGGCCGTGCCTCGTACGCGCAACGACTCTTTCACTAACTTATATGGCCATCCTGCCGCAACGCGCGCCTCTGTCATGCAGGCAGCACAAGATATTGGATATGGAAAGCCCATGTCCCCTTCAACCCAGTCAAAGTTCTCTTCCAACGTCGGCCACGAGCGCAGTTCCTCTCTCTCCTCTCACCCTGGAGAACGAGCCAGGTCTTTACGCCGGCGTGGGGATGTATTGATAGACATTGCAGAGGGCGGCTCGGATCCGAATTCCAGACTCGAGTATGACGATCAGGCTGTAGAAGATACACCAGACGCAGATCACGCGACTCGGGATGTTGAAGCAACGCAGAACAGCCATGGAAAGCATAAAGCGAATGATGCAGATGGTTCTCACGGCTCGATGAATATGCGTGCCCTTATTCTTCATGTGGTTGGTGATGCGCTAGGTAACGTTGGTGTCATCGCAACAGGCCTCGTCATTTGGCTCTCTACATGGAAATACAAATTCTACTTTGATCCCGTCATCAGTCTCGTCATCACGGTTATAATATTCTCGTCTGCATTACCCCTGGGTTTGTTCATTTATTATTCTACCCAATCCTGAACTAAATAACATATCCTATTACTATTATAGTCCGCAGTGCATCTTTCATTCTCCTTCAAGCGGCACCTTCGACAATCTCCCTCGAGGATGTTCGAGAAGACATCCAAAGGGTCGACGGAGTCCTTTCTGTTCATGAGCTGCACGTCTGGCAGCTTTCCGAAAACAAAGTAGTTGCCTCCGTTCATGTCTGGCTATCCCGTCGCAGAGAGTATATGCATATCGCGCACAACATCCGTAGAATTCTCCATGATTATGGCGTCCACTCCTGCACTATCCAACCCGAATTCCACAACGTGGACGGCATAATGCCTGAGGAGCAGTTAATTGTGCGTATCATCTTCGTTTCTCTTTTGTACTAGATGTGATTACGCAAAATTGTAGACTAATCAAGAGACACACTGCTTGATCCCTTGCCCTCCTGGTCAAGAATGCAAACCTGATAATGCCTGCTGCCGTAAGCCTTTCTTTCACGATGACTATGCAACGCATCTGATACATTTTCCATAGCACCGCAAAGACCACCTACCCCACCGTTGGTAGACGTTTAGTGCCCGGACGTCTTGAGGGTAGTATAGCTTACCCATAATCTTCACCCATGGTGTCATTATTAACCGTCAAGCATATGTATATATATATTATATTGTTATAGAGTCGGGAAAGTTGAGACAAAAGTTGACGAAGCAGACAATTTCTGGAACAGAGCAAGACCACTAGGGCCTTTTGATTTTCGTAAATCGAGCCGAAGATGACGAGCCATTGTAGAACATGGAAGATTGTGAACTTTGATATCACGGCCTCCTATCCCTTCCATTGGTTTCAAAAGAGCACGTTCGAAATTTACCGCAAAGGTAAGGGAGGACACGACGATTGATGCGAGTAATTGAACACTGAGATTTTGTTCTGGGGGGGTTTGCGCATCGATTATTGTCAACAAACAGGGCAAGTATGCGTGTAAGAAGATGGGTAGTAAAGGCGGCACGTTGTTGGCACTTTCTGTGGTCGGTCCTGAGGTCGGGGAAAACACAAACGTTGCAAACCTTCGACAGATTTCAACTTTTCCCAAGGAGGCTGCAGCTGAGAGCTCTCTCCATAGATGGTCAAAGAAGGGGCGAACCCCAAGTACGGCGAGGCACCGCTCTATGTCGAAAATGGGCACCTTGCCAGCATTAGCTAACGCGAGGGCGTGGCGGATCATGTTCCTAGGCTGGGAAGTCCATGATCCGGGCTGATTAGGCGTTCGGGGCGGTTGCAAAGGCACTGACAGACAAGTCAGCGACCGTGTACAGACTTAACATTATATCTACCTTTCAAAACTCGGCTAACTAGAGTATTCATGTTGGTTTGACCTGGTATCTGCACCTGGGCTTTTGGATCAGAGTGTAGCCTTAATATTTGTTGCTTCGTTATTCGAAGCACAACAGTAGGACAGCTCTTATCCGTAAGTATTGCTTCTAGGACGGCCATATGTGGGGAACTCTGGAAACTTATAGTTCATAGTAAATCGATGATCGGGTGAGATAGCTGGAACTCACCTGCTCCGGCCGAGCTCTTTTAAAAGAGCCTGCACGACCCCAACCAAAGTCCAGTTAAGTAGAGGTCCAAGGTAGTATGAAACGCCATTCTTGAGGGCATCCACGTCAATCCTTTGGGCGACGCATGCCGCAATAGCTTCAGAAAATAGCGTCGCAGACAGTCGTAACAACGTCCGAGGCTGTGTCGATCTGACGGGGAATAAATCTGTGGTCATAGGCATGAAATAATACATCATACCTCAAAATGTCATCGTCAATACCTTCACTGCTACGATCGAAGATTGCCTGGCGCCATGCATCCAACGTCACCTTATCTTCATCTGATAATGCGTCTAATATATAAACGACGGAAGTGGAGCACAACAAATCCGAGCGAAGGATTCGGTCACCAACTTTGAAACACGATGACGATATCTGTCGGGCTGAGATAAATAGGGTGAATCCCAATTAGAGTGACAGGTCGAACCTTATACCTCGCAAGAACAGATTGAAGAAATAAGACCACTTCCCCGAGATGGCTTACAGCAGTTTGGGGGTCACCTGAGTAAAGCATAATGAAAATGCCTGATAATCCCAGGGTGAAAACACCTGCCAACTGTAGTAAGGTCGTAGTCTTCGACGCAAGCAAGAGCGTGCGCGATCACATCATGTAGAGGTCTGTGTAACGAAAGGACATCCAATGCATAATCGTGCTCCGACAGTACTTTGCACAAGCGTCCTAGGCTCTCTACATCGGCCATGTCACATGTGTGCAAGAAATGCTTAAAATATCTAGAATTAGTCATTGAATATATTAGAATATTGAAACCTCTGACCTTGTACAGGACATCCGCCAACGTGGCGTGACTCCGATAATCAGCGTTAGTGCGATCGAGAAGAGCAATGGTATCGTCGAAAGTGACATCCAAAGAAATTTTTGATTCTATATATGTCTTTGTTTGTCTCTTTCAGTGAAATGTATAGAAAGGTGTTTGAAGAATACTTACAATTACTTCAATGCCAAATTCTTGGGCTTCTATAGTTAATTTAGTGGTGAAATCGTGTGGAAGGGATGGAAGTAATTCGATTGCAAATGTGTGATCGAGGAGACCTGAAGAAATCAATGAGGCGAGAAGCTCTAATCGAAAAGAAGATCCTCTTGAAAACAGTGAATCTTAATCTATAAGAAAGTTGGTATAATGACTAACTTGGTATCTTCCTCCATGGCATCACTCCCTGACGAGCTCGAAGTGCGAACGGTGAGCTCGCACAAATCCAATAGTTCATTATGAGTGAAAACCTGAGCGATTGCAGTTTGCATGGCGATAGTATCCGACTAACAAGCAAACAAAATGTCAGACAGATAGTGAGGTCACTGATGTTTTGGACACACATGATCTGCTTCTGATCCTGCCTCTATAACAATTCTTTCTTGGAACTTGCGTAATAGTTGAGGCAGCTGATTAACGGTTTATTCGAAGAGTTCGTTCAACCGGAGTTTGAGTGCTCACCCTTCCAAAGATGAAGCATCTCCATACAAAAGCACGAGTGGTATCCGATCCTTGCGGTATTTGAGATAAACATGCCAGAGCAGACAACATTGTATGTGCGTAAAATACCGCAAGTGCCTGCAATGAGACACGGTACCAAGCAACTAGATTTGCCACGGCAACTGACTCACATCCCGAACCACTCGGGATGGCACGATTGGACACCTACAAATAGGTATTTAACCTGAAGATCATGTGGAATGGTAGGGACGAAACTTGCCAGGCGACCTAAGATTAGACTTCCTGTCAACAGATCAAGACTGGGGTTGGGCCCTGCGGTCTCTGATTTTCCGGGTGTAAGCTGAAAGCTAGCAAACATCTCCGCTTCTTCCGCCTGTTTCGTTCCGTCTCCAGGAAGCATACTTAAGGAAAGTAAAAATGATTCCAAGGCTTGACGAACATTATCTTCAAGTGCAACAACTTGGAGAACGTCATGTACAACGGAAAGAAGTACTGTGGCCTGGGTAGCGGAGACTTCTGAGATGTCGCCCACGCAGCTCAATATGAGAATAGAAAGCTCGGAGGCGGAAGCCGTCAAGTGATGAAACGGCGAAGCAGAGAACTCGTACGATAGTCGTAGAAAGTATAGTGAATCCGAGATGGTATTCAGCAACTCGCTGGGTAGCTCGGAGAATGGGATAAGGGAGCCTAGAGGGGGTCCTTGAGTTTCGTAATGAAGATTTAAGATCAACCGGCAGATCATGTCCAGAGTAGATGCGTCGTGATGTCGATCGCTCGCTCGAATACTTCTAAGAAATGCAGGAAGAAGATGCCACACTCGGATAGGGAGGCCATGATCAGTGATTGCACTACGAAGATATTCGCGCAATGTCGTGTCACCGTGGAAAGAACACAAGAGTAAAAGTATCGTGTCTAAATTCTTATCAGCTTGTAGCAATAACTGAGAAGTGTCAAGCAATTTCACCACAGATAGTTGATGCAATAAGATCGTCTGCAGGATGCGGATCCAGTTTAAGAATCAATGCATTGATAAGACCTCGCCACTATCATCATAAGCGGTGAACACCACAGATATTAAGTTCAGGATACCTTGGCTGGCGACAACCCCGACAAGTATGCCGCCCGAGTTAGTTGTTCGATTTCTGACATGGACCGTGTGGGCGTGACAATGCGGGTGTGACGGCAATCGTCACAATGACCAACGAGATGTACATAGCAGTACTAGGTAAATAATTTAGCGTAAAACTAGATCAAATATTCTGTGACTGCTGTCCAGGTATAAATCATATGAGGGGTATGCATCATAGCGTCCCTGTTGCGAAGGAGTGCGTATCTATGCACTCATACTTTCGCGATCAACCGTCGTGTTTCCTGTGGTGTAAAATGGAGTATTATAGAAAGCACGCGGACCAAGTTCGGCTAGAAACGGGGTTTATCATCAATCGCGCGTAGTGTGTTTCTGAATGCATACCCTCATTTCCTTATGTTCTAGGAATTGGAGTATTACATTTCGTAAATACTCGAGGTTAACTTCCTCTTCGTTCTTCACTGATGGCAAGGGGACTGGAGAACCCGGCCTAGTGGAGTCAGTGACAGAGGCTTCGTCGAGAGAATTTCTAGAGGGCTGTCCTGAATTTTGCAAATCAACGGCGCTTTGAGTGAAACCATTTGTGCGGGGCGATTTGCTCCAATAGCCGAGGCCTGGATTCCGCTGGCGTTCCAAAAGGGCAGCTGACGATTGGACTTTCCGTAATTCTTCTCGAAGGGTCTACAAAGGATGCATTTTAGCAGTCGGATGCCCTTCCCTGGCTGACGATGAACAACTACCTTGTTACTAGTCTTGAGCACATTCTCACGAATTTTCGTTTCCTCCAGTTGTTTTGCTAGAGTTTCGAAGCGTTCATGTGCACCATCCCGCTCTTGTTTCATTGACACCTGAAAATGGGAAATGGAAACTCATGGTCAATTGAAACATAATAAATTGGACAAACCTCAGCGCCTCTCAACCAGTCGATATCCCTTTGAAGGCCAAGAAGAATCCCTTTTTCGGTCTCCGTTTGAGCTTTGAGCTTACGCTTATCTCCTTCTAAGGTGGCGATTCGTTCCTCCATCTCTGCCTTGCCTCGGATAGATTCAGCATACTCCCTGTCCTTTCCATCAATAAGACCGCGTAACCTCTCTAGTTCCCTACTTCTTTCCTGGAGATTTTTGCTCCACTCATCTTCTGCTTCCTGTCTTTCTTTCTCTGAAGCCCTCATCTTTGATCTTAGGTCACTGATCCGAGCCTCGTATTTGCCTTCTGTCTCGGCCAGAATACGTGCCAATTCTTCCGTTGAAGACCCAAGGGATTGACCGTTGGCAATTATTCCTTTGGCTTCAGTCAACTCTTCCATGAGAATCTCGACACGGTCGTGTGCTTCCCGGAGTTGGTATTGAAGCTCTGTGGTCTGAGCCTCCACTGACTCTAGGTGTGACTGGGAAGACTCGAGCTCTGCTTGGCGCAGCTGTAGTTGGTCGAATATATCATCCTTCTCTTGAGATAATGTCCGCATCGCCGCCTCGAGACTAGTGACCCTGGAGGTCTTCGCAGCGAGCTCCTTAGTGTGAGCTGCCTATTTTGGAAAATTTAATAGACTGCAGACAAACTGAACAATTCGCATACTTTGGTTGTGATAGCCTCAAGTTCGAACTGGCCCTTACGTGCCGTGCTGTCTCGCTCGAACTTATCCTTTAAACCAGACATCTCCCTTTCAAACTGGTTGCGAAGACTCGTGACTTCCCTGTCTTTCTCCAATCTTGCTCTCTCCAGGTCGAGTTCCAGACGTGACTTTTCTAATTGTTCTTTCTCCTTTCCCTCCTTGTCTTTCTCCCTTATCCCGACGGCTTCTTTCACAGCATCCTCTTTCTCCTTCTCCGCTTTGACCAGTTTTGCTCGTACTGTCTTTAGAAGGCTGATTGCCTTGGTACGTTTCTCCTCCTCTTCCTTCGCTATGCCTTTGAACTTCTCTATGTCCGTTCGGAGCTGCTCTGTTTCCGCTTTCGTTAGATTTGAAGCCTCCTCACCCGCCTTGAGCAGTGCCTCCGCTTCTGACACCTGTTTTCGCAATCGTTCCACTTGCTCAGACTGAGACGCCGTTTCAAGACGATGCATATCTCGCAGTTCTTCAAACCGTAGGTCTTGTTCTGAAATTGTGTGAGATTTGTCAATCTTGAAAGAGCTGAATGGTAACGTACGCTGTAACCTCCCATTGAGTCTCTTAATCTCATCTGCAGAAATCTGAATAGTAGAGTATCTATACTGGACCTTTCGGAATGACAAGTCTTACCAGACGCTTACCTCTGTTTTCATTTCAAGGCTTTTGAAATGGTCACGTAAGCCATCGATGTCAGTGATGCTCTGCAATGGAGTCAATTCCTTTATCACCGTATCCACGGCGCGCTTTTCGGCCTGCAAACGTTTGAACGAGGTGGAAACGTCTAGGCGGTTTTGGTCATAAGCCGGATTCTAATATATGAAAACTCACCACTAAAGCGTCGCTCGACCAATTTTAGTCTCTCGCGCAATTTCTCAACATCGAGCTCTTTCTCTTCAGTCACGAAGGGGGAGAGGCTACGAGGTGTAGATGGACGAGAGTCAAAACGCGACACGGAAAGTTCAGATATATGAGGATGAGGTATTGGGGCTATAATTGCTGCTGTGGAAAGCGTCATCTCTTGTGATGCCACAGCAGGGGGTGTTTCTTTACCCGGAGAATCGGGTAAAGGAATTAACGATGGTGATGCTACCTTAGATAGCACTATGTTTCCGGTAAGATCTTGTACTTCCGAAATGGCCTGAGATACAGCCTCCCCAGAGGGTTGCAGGGGACTGGTGACAATGGGTGGAGGTGAAAGCACGCTCCTGGAAGCACTGGGTGATAGTGGTGTGGGGGAGAGCTGCACTCCCAATGGATCAAAGGCTTCTTCTACAGAGGGCAGATGCACCTCTTGGTCTGAGGCCGGGGAGAGGGGAAGCTCGACAGATGCAGGCTCGACTTCTCCTGGAGTAGATGCATTGCTAATATCTGGCGTTGTTCTCTCAGAGGCGTCTCCTACAGCAAACGACGCCCGTAAGCGGTCCTCTAACCGTCTGCTTCGGGCAATATCCTTGTCTCCCATTTGAGACGGTGCAGGTGAAGATGAACGTGATAATACAAGATTTTTTCGAAAATTTGACAATGCAGACTCAGCCAGCTGGCTGGGTGTACGGGCTTCGTCCAATGAGTTCGTTGACCGGTTCGATTCAGCATGTTTAATGCTCGGTTGTGAAGAAACACTGCTACTCGCAGGTCGTCGATTAGCCGGGGCAGACTGCTGCTGTGCAAGGTGTTCGACTGCACTGCGGAACTGAGAGAACATGAGTTGCTTATGGTATAAAGTTATAAATGTAATGTGACAGGCCCCAGTGGCTACAGTGAGGTAAGTAAAGTATAGTGAAGGCGTGGGAAATCCAAGATCATGGTCCAAAGTAAATTACAAAAAAGTGTGGCTACAGAAAACATTTAGGTGGATGAAATTGTCACTTCGTTGTTCACCCCATTCGAGGTAGGCTCAAAATCAGGTACCTCTGGAGTCTTTGAATCGCTCCCTGAGGCCAATGGGGGTTTTGCCGGTGATGTGGATCCAGATGCAAAAGTATCCGCTCCTGCTAATTGCCAAGATGGTATCGACGGTCTTCCCGAAAGAGTAGAGAAGGGGGGAGGGGTCGCTGCCCCGGACAGAGAAGGACCACGACTTAGAAGAAGGGTCTTGAGTGACTTCAACTCTTGCTGAAGCTCAGCTAAGCTCTGGGCCTGTGCTTCTTTATTCTTTTCCAGCATCTATAGGACAGTAAGTGGGATCGGAAAATGGAGATAGATAGGTCTTACTTTCGGCAGCATTTCTTGGATAGTATCGATTTCCTGGCGGATTTCGCGCATCTCATCTCTTGTCCGGCCCTCACCTTCTCTCATCTCCTTGACAGCCGCCTCAACCTCAGTGGTAGCCTGTTCAATCTTGGTTTTTTGTTCCACGGCAGTTATGCGAACTGCACTAGTCTCGGTCTGGATATCCTTCAGGAGTGCTTCTGCCGCGTCGAACTGGGCGGTCAGTGCATCCTTGTCGGATTCATAGGCAGTCGATGACGGTGGTTTGAGATGAGGTAAGAGGTATTTCTGACCAGTCAAGGAATTAATGTACATACAGCTTTCAAAGGTTCAACCTTACCCTAGCTAAGGAGATTACCCCAAACATAACTCCCCCAGAGACAACAGCCATGATCTTTAGCGGAGCTTGTCAGCTAAAATCACTGGACAATTCGCTACCCACAAAATAATCCCGCCAGTCTAGTTGGGGAACTGCAGGAGGTTGAGCTAGTACAGTAAAAGGCGCAGGTGCATATGAAGGTGCATATTGGGCTATCGGTTGTTGTGCGGATGATTGAGATGCTAAAACATTAGAATTCGCGGATGACTGTCTCAAAGCATCTTCTATTTCCGAGGGAGTAAGTCCTTTGGACTCTAAAAACTCAATGCGTTTGGCTAGGGGAGAAGATTGAGTCTATAGTATTTTGAAAATAAGTTTTGGTTGGGGCAACCAACAGGATAGATTACCTTAGGGTCAGATAAGAATGATATTGCGTTCCGTAACAATTCTTGACGTTCTGGCGGGGACGACATGGAAGTCGGAGCTGGCGCGTCCTGATTTGATTCCGTTCAAAATTCCGTGACAAGATGTTGGGGCAGAGATTGGCCCATGTCGTCTCTGGGGCTGGTTTAAGCACATCAAGAGGTGTGTTTTACTTGTTATATACCCTTGACGTCGTCTTAACGCCTATGCTCATCTTTCATAGCTCTCTCAACTGTAGCACGGCTTAGTTGCGCACATACTTTCCTTCCTGTCGCTTCCACGTCGTCTCACTCTTTATCACTTCCTCAAAAACGCGGGGATAGAGGTAAAATTGTTATGATACTCTCTGGAGTGCCTTCCCTCACACTCTACAGTCTATCGACGAGGCTACGCTGACTCAAACAAGTTCTCTCGTGCAAAACCATTTATAAACATTGGCACCATTGGCCATGTCGATCACGGAAAAACCACTTTAACGGCGGCCATCACAAAGGTATTGGCTGAGAGTGGTAACTCGAAATTCGTCGACTACGACCAAATCGATAAAGCTCCAGAAGAAAAGGCCCGTGGTATCACCATTAATTCCGCGCACGTCCAATATGAGACAGAAAATAGGCTCTATGGACATATCGACTGTCCCGGACATGCTGATTGTTGGCTAATCTTTTTGAGTTAATTTGGCAGAAAGACTCATGCTCCTCTTAGATATCAAGAACATGATCACTGGTGCCGCACAGATGGATGGTGCTATCATTGTGAGGCATTTTATGAATATTCACCCCTCTTTGTCTCACCTACTCGTTTCATAAGGTCGTATCCGCGACAGACGGTCAAATGCCTCAAACTCGGGAACACTTGCTTTTGGCTCGTCAGGTTGGCATCACAAAGCTCGTGGTTTTCATCAATAAAATCGATCAAATCGATGACCCCGAGATGCTCGAGCTCGTAGATATGGAAATGCGGGAGTTATTAGGCACTTACAACTTCGATGGCGAGAACACGCCCATTATCATGGGCTCAGCATTGGCTGCACTTGAAGGTCGTGACAAGGAAATTGGCGAGGACAAAATCAAGGCTCTTGTCCAAGCATGCGACAAATGGATCGATATTCCCACCCGTACGCAACGGCTTATCCGATCAAAGATGTTCCTGCCAATGCGCTGAGCTCTCTTCTAGGTGATCTTGACAAGCCGTTCTTGATGCCGATTGAAGGTGGAAATTTCCTGGCATAGATGATTGGATTAGCTTGTTGACCAACCAGATAGATTCGTTCTCAATTTCTGGACGTGGAACTGTAGCTACTGGCCGAGTATGTGCCCCATGCTATTGGTACTCTGAAAAACACTCAGTCGTTTTTGCAGGTTGAACGAGGTACCGCAGTGAAAGGTGCCGAAATCGAGATTATTGGCCACGGAGCCAGCATTAAGACTACTCTAACTGGCATTGGTACGTAGTTCATATTTGCCTTGAACATTTTTTCTATAGTTACGTGTTACACAGAAATGTTCCACAAAGAGCTTGACAGAGGTGAGGCGGGTGATAACATGGGTGCACTTCTCCGTGGTATCAAGCGTGAGCAAGTCCGTCGTGGACAAGTCATAATTGCGCCTGGGTCCATGAAGTCGGTCAAGAAATTCAAAGCTCAGATCTATGTACGCACATACAGTCACGTGTACATCGCGATCTAATATGATCCAACGTATGGTGTAGGTCCTTACTAAAGATGAAGGTCAAAATCATCTCTACGGTAGCTTTAAAATGATTGACATTGATTGATAGGTGGTCGATACACGCCATTCATGAGCAACTACCGACCTCAGCTCTTTATCCGTACCGCTGATGTGACAGTTGGTTTAAGCTTCCCAGAAGGCACCGAGGGTGCTGATGAAAAGATGGTTTGTTTTCTCCATTTTCTTCACTTTAATATCGGAGCTGATCTTAATATGTACAGGTCATGCCCGGAGAAAATATAGAACTAGTTTGTGATCTGGTGCACGATATTGCCGCTGAAGCTGGTTCACGGTTCACTTTACGGGAAGGAGGTAGGACTGGTAAGTTGACTATACTCGGCTGCTTTAAGTATGGGTCTAACATGATGGCATTGCAGTCGGCACAGGAATTGTTACACAAATTATGTGAGGCACAGCATCTGCTTATCTGTGCATTGAAGTTGCCGGCTAGCGCTTCAGCTTCAGTGTTACCCTACTTGTATAATAACATAATCCCCACTCTGCCCTGTAGAGAGATGAGGATGAGGAGTGAGAAGTACATGATAGGTCTGCAAATACCATAGGCAGATCCATGGTATACATAGACAGCGCTACAGTAACACATTTGTTATCACGAATAGATAAACATCCGGCTACTTGGCACTAGCGACTTTTGGCATCTGCAACCATGATTCCCGCTCTTCGTCATGCGTCACGATCTACCTTTTTGCTGCGTTCCTATGCGCGTCGACATACTGGACTGCCTCCTACAACTTTGAAAGCCTTCGTCCGAACGGTTGTTAGTGCGTCAAGCGACACTCATAATATAGGCACACTCACTGAACGCGCTCGGTTTTTTGTATAGCAAAGCGATACACAAAAGAACATGAAATGATCTCGTATGATGACGCTACCTTATTGGGCAGGTTGCACATCACAAAACATGCGGCAGAAAGTCTGGGTGATGTAGTATTTGTAGAACTACCGGCGAAGGGCCGAGAGGTCAAGAAAGGCGGTGGGTTTCTCTTACGAATACATCCCCCATATACTGATTGGTATTATCTTAACAGACCAGATAGGGGCAGTGGAGAGCGTAAAGGCTGCGTCAGATATTGTGAGAGCTTATCCATGGTGAGGGCCTTATTCACACTAAATATCTCCAACAGTATGCACCGGTTTCTGGTACAATTGGCCAGATCAATGAGGCTCTAGGAGAAAAGCCAGGTTTGATGGGCTCTGATCCAGAAATGACTGGTGAGGGAGACCAGAACTCTGCACATTAGCGTTTGATAACACAGCGTGATTCAGGCTGGCTCTGCGAGGTTAAGCTTTCAAACCCGGAAGAAGTTCGTTTCTGTTCGTTAAACAGAGCGAAATTTCCAGCTGAACGATTCACCTTCTAGCTCGATTCGCTTCTGACGTTCGAGGCGTACAAGAAGTTCTGCGAAAAGAATTAAGCAAGATGTGACTTCACAAAGCTTTCAACAAGCAGTGAATCACAACTAAAAGGCGGCGCGCTTCAGGATGGAATGGCCGATTTTCTTTATTAACCACATTAGAACATATTCACGATACAGTACCCCTTATTAGGATATTATACATCACCGCTCTATGCACACGTATCGTCTATTTTTCAGTTAGATGGCTTGTACTCCACGCTCTCCCCACGAGCTTCCATCCGCGCCTTTGCTTCTTTCAATGCCCAAGTTTGAATGCTAGAACAAATCTACATTAGGTACATGGCGCAAGTTTTAAGGTCAGTACTTACCTGGTGTCGGGTTTGTAGTACAAACCAACAGCAGCAAGAGCGAAAGAACCAAACATTCCCCAATAAAATATCAGTTCCCATTCTTCCCGCTTGCGCTTCTGGCCCGGTGGTGGTGGCTGGCGTAGAAGTAGTGGTTCAATAGGGGAGACCGAAACAGACACGCGATGCTCACTTTCTCTCCATACAAGTACCCCGAGGGTTCATTATACTGGGGGGCACCATGGGAGGCGTACCGGCGCTGCGCATTTGAGATGCGCGAGGATAAGACACGAATGGGTAGTGTTGGAGGCATTTGGAGATGCGCGACTTGACTTGGGCACGGTCACGTCTGTCACATCTCTTTAGCATGGCACTTCGCGCGCTACTCACCAAAACTGAAGACAGGTACCTCTTGGCAATTTGCTGTGAGGGTATTTGAGCTACCAATTCATGCACTGGCTGTTCCTGGATTTTCCGGTGCCTCCGCCCAAGTATGGGTGACATTTACTGCAGAACACAGCCAGAATTGCCACCTATATAGGATAGCGTGGAAGTTTCAGCACCTTGGCCCGCTCTCGTTATGTCGGATGCAACCAACACCACCTTCACGTGCGATGAAAGAATCGGTATCTCATTTGTAGCTCAGTCGGCATGTTTGTCGTTTGCTGCAGTGGTCTCGCTCTTAGGCTACGTTGCAGTGAGTTCCAACATCTCTTCTTCTGATTTATCATGGTTTGACGTGTTTGGTTGTAGTTCAATGCCTTCTATAACCGCGCTACATGGCGACGACATTATTTAAGGTCTCATCTGGACCTTTACCTTATAGGCCTTCTCCTATCCGATCTTATTCAAGCAGTAGGTGGTATCATGGACATCAAATGGATATCCCATGGGGTACGAACGATAGAGAGTCTGTACCGTAATTCACTAATACTTCTCACAGGGCGTATTCCAAGGTCCTTTCTGCACTGCCCAGGGTGTTCTGGAACAAGTTCAGCGTGTTTTACATATTCAGTCAAACGTAGCTAAAAAGCTCTTCTTCAAGTTCGGTGATGTAGGCGTAGCTCTATGGTATGTTCGGATTGCCTATCAGGGAAATAAACCTATTCTATCTTACCATTCTCATGCATTAGCTCGATAGTCAGTTTTCAATGTTAATGACTTCCCGCATTTCGTCTCACCAACACACCAGGCGATTGCAACACATACATTTGCGGAGCTTATCCTACGATGGAAAGAACCACGAACTTTCACCATTCCCCTCATAGTTCTAGGTCTTTATGTCATATTTTTAACCCTTATCGTGGGTGTCGGATTTGCTGTTCATCGCCACAGTGTCTACTATGGAAATACCACCTTCTGTTCGTATAGATATTTATCACCATTATTCATTTATGTTTGCCAACTCACACGTTATAGGGTGCTGGATTAGAAAAGAATTTATCTCAGATGGCATTGGCCTGGAATATCTATGGCTTTGGATTGCAGCGGCTATGAACCTCTCGCTATATATCCCAGTCTTTCTGGCGCTGAAGCGCATCATCATTGTTGAACCCACTGATCAGAAATGGTTACGCTATCGAGTGATATGGACAACCAAGGAACAGAGAGTTTTATCTCGTGCGCAAGAGGACGGCCCAGTGAATCCAAGGCGTATGTTGTAGTAAGTTATTCATAAAACCCATGTGCTTATATGATCGTTAAATGTATACTCACATTAGCTATCCTGCCGTTTATATCGTGACGGTAAGCCCATGCATTGCCTTTACACCAGCCATTTTGGGAATCCCACCACGTGAATAGGTGCTCCCAATAGCCGTCGTGCGCATCCACGCATTCGTATCTTCAGCTGTCCCGTTCGCCGCAACCGTGTTTTCTGGTGTTCTTTTCTCAGCTTCTGGTTTTTTCAATGTCATTGTCTACACCAATACTCGCCCTGCGTTGTTGCGCCCCAATGGGCCTGCTACAGACGTTCCCGCGATGTCAAAGCAGCCCAAAGTTTTCTTCTATCCTGACCCCGACCCATCGGAAAACGACCTACACTTGGCGCAAGCCGAGGGCGAAGAGAGCCATCAGCAGGAACGCACTTCGTTTGAGATGGGGGACATCGCAAGACACAGGTTAACGATACATACTCGGGATCTAGACGTGCAAGGGCATTAGAAATAATTACATTTAACCCGTAGCAACGTTTGAAGACGATTTTATGCTCTATAGTATTTATGCGAGTAATGAAACAGAGTTTACTGAATAATGTATCGTTTAAATGGGAACTTACAGGTTGTATTTGAAGCTTGATGCCATCTCAGCGCTCAGCTATCTATACTTCCCGATACAACGTAACCCAGTCAAGTATAAATGCAGTTGTTTGAAACTGATTAGGGTTTAATATGATGGTGTCAAAAACCCGACTTTAATAAGATATTGTATTTATTGAGAGTAAATCTAAGTATCATTGTCAAAGGGGTACTGCAGATTATGGAGGTCGTTAGAATTGTACAATGCAAGAGAATAAACAGTACGTACCTCAAATGACTCAGGTGGGTCCGCTTCTGGTGCACTATCATCTAGCTGTGCTCCTGGCCGTCCAGACCTTGCTATGGGAATTGCTGCCCCTTGACCCTGGCTGCCTTGTTCGACGGGTATTGTTCTCTCTTCCGTGCCAAAATCGATCAAATCAACGAGCTCATCCGGGCGCCGATCTGTTAGCAAAATGATACCTCCACCACCAGCGTATCTTTCTGACACTGATACCGCAAGTTTGCTGCTGGACAGCCGGCCAGCCTTAGGCGGTAACGAAGATCGCGCAGCAGGCACAATGGCGATAGGACGAACTGGCTGGTATCGACCGTCATTCGGGAAGACGATATGCGCTAACTGTGATGGCGTGACCCGTGAGAAATTAGGTAGTGTTTCTGAATTGGGTTCCATGGTTTGTCGACGCTTTGAAGCTCCTGGAGCGGATATCGGGAGAGAAGAGGAGGTATCGGGAAGACCTGACATTGACCCAGAGATGGGAGATATGTCTCCTGGCTTACCGGCAGAGGGAGCGGGCAAAGGCGCCGAAGCGGCTGAGTCATCCAATTTCATCGTAACATCATCGGACCCACTCTTCTTGACTTCATGCTTATCATCCTATAGGTACAATGAGGTCGTGAAGATCGAACTAAGAGAAATACAAGCGTACCGTTTCCATAGCTTCGCCATCCACGATTACCTTCTCTTTCTCTTTAGTTTTTTCCCTTGCCTTTGCTTTCGCAGTGGTCGACAGTACAGCGGTCGCAACCTTCTCCACAGTCTCTTTTGTAGGAGGCTTCGCCGAGGGTGGATATGCATATAAACTTGGCCGTGCGTTAGAAACAAAATCGAACTTGGGAGGCTATATTTAACCAAATACAACTCAGTCGCGAAATAACAAGATCATAAGAATGCTGGTGGGGAACCCACCTTGAGTTCGCCGTTCAAGCCAATGATCCCGGTAGGCTCAAACGCAAGACAAGCACAGTGTGCCAAGGGGTACCAATACCAAAATTGACAGAACATAACCATACCGACAATAGCACTCATATTGCGGCTACCTGCACGACTTTGCAGGCTGATCGTCACATTCCGTCCGCCGGCATCAATCAAACCTTGGCCCAAAACTGCACCGAAGCGGGCCATAGGGTCTTCATGTTTGTCGGAGACAGTCTTGGTATAAAGTGACCGTGTTGAACTCAAAGAGGGAGAAGAGGCCTCGGATTGCTGGACAAGAATCATACCAAGGGCGATGAATGCGCCTTGTCGCACGAAATCGACGGTATCCTTCGTCATGGGTTCGAGAATTTCCACAGCATCCTTCATTGAATAACATTAAAGTTTAAGGTAGGTCACACAGTGATGAAACACACCTGTAGCCCCGTGCCTGCACAGGCAATACCCAATGCCAAGGTGGCACCACACCTGACGTGCGGGTTGTAGCTCTCGCCCAGCAGTTGAACGATCCGAGGCACTTGGCTGGGGTTTTTGAAGAGAAGGAAAGCTAAAGCTGTGACAGCTGCTCGTCTCACATCATCAGATGTGTCTGATACGGCAACATGAAGGAGCTTGCGGATGGCGTCATTATTCGATGTTCCAGCATACGCAATGGCGAGGGTGTAAACTCCGCCGTAACGGAGAATTGGATCCTACACATGGGGATTTAGCACAACACATTATACCTCCGTTGAAGTAAGATCCACCTTTTCCGCTAATAGTTTTGAAACTATGGCATCCGATTGTTCTTGTCGGCCATAGTAGATAAAAGCAACGCCAATAGCCAAACCGCGAATGATTTTCTCATGTTGCGTTTCATGTGCATACACAAGCATCTCTTCGGCACATTCCTCGGAAGCAGATCCTAGCTTAACTAGACCCATGGCATACCCGGCAGCTTCACTCGCGATCGCAGAGTCCGAGTACAGAGTAGCCTTCAGATCATCATATGCATCTGAAGAGATAATTGAGTAAAATGTTATGACCGCACACAGAGGCCTAACCTTGGCTTTGACTGGCCATTCCAGCTACACCTAAACCAAGGCATGCTCCGTGCTGTACTACTTCGTTATTTGATGCTTTGAGCTTTTCTCTTAGATAAGTCTCAACATCTCTAGTGCTTCCCATCCCTGCATTGATGATACCGAGTGCATACAACGAGCCTCCTTCAGAAAAAACACTACTACTCGCACTAGCGTCTGCGCCTGGTAGGTAAGGTCCGAGGAGTGTCATACTCTGTTCGAAGTGGCCTTTATGGATGACACCGAGTGCAGCGGTAGCACTGAACTTCGACCAATTGGACGCACGACCAAGCCACTCAAGATTCTGGCGCAGGAAGAGGTCGGATGCTGTGCCCGAGTGCATATACGCATTCTGAAGGGTCAAAGCGGTGTGATAGACAGACGAGCGGGCCTCCAATGAATCCTGAAAAAAATCATGAGTCAGTGAAACTCGGCTGTATAATAACACATCACCTTGGTAGTCTTCAGAATCAACATATCAACTTTGTTATTCCGTTTTAAGAAGTCAAGATATAACTTGATCGACTCTTCGCCACTTAATATTTGCCGGAGGTTATCATAAATCTCTTTCACCACCTATGAGAACGAACGTGAATACCAAATAGGTCCACAGAACAGCAAACCATACCCCTTCAGTACCGATGGGAAGTTCATTGCGTACCGCCTCCAAAAACTCCTGCGAACCGCCCTCGACAAAGTCAAACGCAAACTGATAAGCTAGAAGCTTCTCTTTGGGAATGAGGGAAGTGAGCAATGAGACCGTCAATGAGGCATCCGATAGGGTGACAAGTAAACGCGTGAGGGCGTATATATGAGATGAGTGCGAGGATGGTGGAGGGAAGAGTGGGAGCAAAAAGTGAAGGACCTCATCGCGATACGAAAGTTTAAAACCAGTGTCAAGCACGGCCTCCATAACATAAGAAATGAGCTCCGTATCCGACGACAGGGAAAATATATGTTTAACAACATCTAGCCGGTGGGATTCCAGAGCAATACCAAGGGCCTAAACAACGCTTAGTTAAGGACCAACGCATATCAGCCAGAGCGACAGACTTGTTTGTGTTCCCCATCTTCTATACATCGTTTGAAAATGCCTTCGACGATATCCTGCAGTCGTGAATCAATCTTCTCCATTTGAATCTCTGCGGAACGAGATTCAATGTAGCGGTCAATCGCCTTCGCTGTTAAGCCCGAGTAATAAGAAACATAACAGAGGTTCCAGTCTTACATTTGATGCTCACATACTACCGTTTCCACATATTCTTCTGACCCCGGAGCTCGACTTTCGGCTTCGAAGGCAGACCCAGCACCAAGAGCAAAGGACAGGGCCTCGTCATACTCCCCGAGGTAATAGTAAATTTTGCTAGCAAGCAAAGCTGCAGCGTCCCGTGACTCTTTAGGTAGCTCATCACTCTCGTAAAGAGTCTCTCTTGAGGCAAACCTATCAGAAGTCGTCAAAGAAACGCGGAAGATTGTACACCCACATAGCAGCAATATGCTCTGAGATTTCGGCCCAAAATCGTGGTACCAAAGGCAACAGGGCCTTGAGGGCATGTTGCCTGAGAACAGGCTCAGGCTCTGAAAGTAATGCGAGAACTCCAGCCGCGGATGTTTGAAGCATGGTTATGAGGGTGACGCGTACTCGAGACGCGATGGAACAACGCGCGAGTATTATCGGAGTTCGCATTACGTAAGCGCCAGAGAACTTACAGTAACAATGTCAAGGACACTATTTACCCTTTCTAACGCTGCTCGGGCAGCACGTCTCTCATCTCGAAGGTAATGCTATGCTTCACGGTTAGGATGTGTTATCTGACCCATCCAATTCAATTCTACAGGTTTGCGACCGCTGCAGAAGGCAACTACTTTGTTGAGAGGCAAGCTGTCAAGGAGCATGCCAAACGTGAGTAGCCATCTTTCTGGGCATCTGTGCTACATAAAGTATCGTTTCTGTAGAAACTACAGACCTTTGGCGGAAAATTAGGTAAGAGACATCATCTTGTTGAACGTTATGCATCCAATGATCCACCTTGTCATGTAGCCTTTACGTTTGTGCGCCTGCTAGTACGTCCTAGTTCAAGGCCTTATACCGAACCAACATTGACATATGTTTAGCTTTGGTTTGCGTCGCTTGGGTGCGCAACGTGGAGGCAGAACATACAAACCATCTCGAACACATCAAGGAAGAGAACGGGGGCGAGCTACCTGAGACTCCTCAATATGACTATCTGCATAAACGAGCCAAGCCTTTCCCATGGGGAATGAACTCACTGTTCTATAACCCTCATGTGAATTTTGAATCTCTTTACTCCACTTAGTAGAAATACTAATGTTCCCTAGAGCAACAAAAACCTAGAGGAGAACGGGGAATGAACGACTCGGCGCACTATAGTACTCATCATCCTTTGAAACGTCGAATGCGTCTTGTTATTTAGAACGACCGTAAGCGGTCCGAACCTTGACATTCCTCACGAATTGAAGACAGACACTCTAATCAACCACCTATGTGGATACTTTAGCCCCGTTCGCCCTGCGTACCTACGTAGACCGAAGATGTCCTGAGTTAGCTCGCGCCCAGGACTTGTTAGTAACAGACATTACGCAAGTTGGGTACTAGATCGATGATGTGCCACTAGATTTTCATTTTTTCGAATTTGAATATGGACGAGAAACTCAATGGTCTTTCCTACTTCTAACATTCTTCTCAATACTCCAACGCTGCCGATAACACGTTATAATTCCCCGAATTGACATCCTGATGAAGATGGTATCGTCATTAGCAGGCTCACTTCAGTTAAGCGAATGCTAACATTGTGGATCCAGTGTCAATACCCTTTTCGAGAGGATGAGGTATCTTTCCTCTTCTGGTGAAATGGCATCTGTTGCAAACCTTTACTGCATTGGAGGAATACATTAATGGTACTCCAAAGTTGCTCACCCCTCCCTTTGATAGAAGCGGATTGCAGCGATATTAACTAGGGTTCATGAACGAGTTGTCTAGCCATCAATAGCACATGAGCAGACCAGTCAAGACGGTTAGCATGATCTTCTCCATGGACCATTGTCGTGCTACTTTTTCCAATATCTGGACAAGCAATTTTCCCAATCCATGCCCTCGACAGGTCTTGGTTACCTGCAATTCATAACTAGAAAACAATATTGATTAACTTAGAATATTGCGAAACAATAAAACGCCATGCCAATACAGGACATTTTCGTTTCTTCCCTCCATGTTTTCCTCGGTATCAAAGCGAAACATCGAGTAAGCAACGAAGTCGGTCTCCGGTGCATTTTCTGGCCCGACTAAAAGGAAGCGTGAGCTGCGGTGAAAGAGTTCTGCGCGTTTTGCAGTTGGATCCCACTCGAATACATCTGTTGATTTATACCTATCAAACCAAAAGTGGGTTTTGGGGGTACCAGATGGATGCGAATTTTGCTTACCACTCTTCCATGTTATCGCGAAACAGATCCCATATTAATTCCTTTAGGGCTCTCGAAAGCTCTGAAGCCCTGAAGACGGTCACTACATACCTGAGAAAAGCTCAGGCGTGATTTTCACCCGTCATCAAATTGTGGTCTTTACTTCTTATCCTGTAACTGTATGAAGCGTTCAGATTCTAGCTCTCGCGAAAGAACTGTGGTTGATGCCTGAAGAGAAACCAATGAGAATAAACCCCAGAAGAGTTGGAAGACATTCAAAGGGACTTTTTTAGCCTTTTGAAGGGAGGTCAACATTCAAGGACTCCTGTGAGCTTTATGGTGAATTATGAACACTGTGCCGTTCGAACTCCGACAATGAGACGTATCCGTCGATTCACAGAACATAACCTGATTTTCACGCTTTTGGTCTTATGTACAATCGCGTTTGTCTTATTTGGAGGTTACGCTCTCTTTTTACAAGCACAAAGGGCCAACCCACAATTCCGTCTCTCTCGAAACTGGAAGGCATGGTATATCCTTGGCTGCTATGGGGCTCTTGTAATATCCTGCCTTCTGGATACTGCAATCACTTGCTTATTTAGGCTAGGGTCTGGTCTCTCTGGTACTGAGTGGCCGGCGTGCCCGTAACCTAGCTTTGAAACTCAAGCGTATCCCGCAAACTGAGGATAAAGCACCACCTGTAATCCTTCAGTTATCTGGTGCAAGAATTTGTGATTGAACCCTTCGTGATCCAGGTTGTACGCAAGTTCATTCAAGATGAATATTGGCGGGCCTCAGCTATTGCATATGTATCACAGCCGAAGAATAGCAAGCAGAAGGGGTGGGGCACGCCGGGTAAACCAATGAACTCTGTGTTCCTCGTTCTTCACTGAAAACAGCCCTTTTAGGAACTCTGTACGGTGGAATAAACTTTCGTCGTGTGATATTGGATACGGTTTCGATTATAGGTTGCGTTTCTTCTGATGCTATGGTCCTTTCTCTGACGTTGCACTAGATGCACAGGCACGGGTTATTGTGCCCCGCTTGCCTGCTCTCCGACCCCATGTTCGTATGATCCAACATCTCGGTGCTCTCGCTGCGCTTTTTCCTTCAGATGGGGTTTCGTGCTTAAAGACATACGATGCCACGGTCCAATTGGCGCGCTATTCTAAAGAAGAACCTACAGAAGCTGAATTTGAACGGGGTATGCGTGCATATCAAGAGCTCCTTGACATGTAGGGCCCTAACAATGCTCATTTGCATTCTTTTCTAACTCTGTTGTCTTCAGATTCGCGGATTACCGAGACGATCAACCGGAACTTGTAGAACACTAAATTACTTGTCTTCAAGCTTTACGAGCCATTTAACACTGTAAGATCTGAACATCTGCAAGTCCATATCGTAATTTTAAACTTGTTACTAGTTCACTCTTCACAGGTTTGGGTTTCGGCATTCATGGGTAAGAGACTTGTTAGACATGTACACCTTGCTCAATGGTCGTCTGTTTTGACTCTCTTGTAGGTAGTTTCACCCCGGAGTGTGCGCTATCAGTTCAACCCGATGTCCCGTATTTGGAAGGCGGCAATGGACGATATACCCATGACGATGTTGTATTCCCTACACGGCAACGGGCCTCCGCAAACGCATCCAATATCAAAAACTAGTTCCTCTGTCTAATAATTGTCCCACTGCGTGTAAAAGCTTGTAATCACACGTCGACTCCTTCGGCACGTGTAAACCACCTGTCTCGACCAGTAATGACTGCCTGCCACACGTATTCCATGCTCGATGGACGGTCACTCACCCCTGATGTCCTTCATCATACTATCTATTTACGGCAATGTTTCAGCCCCCAGGCCCGGACGAAATTATTAGCCAACATGATATTCTCCTTGATAAACTAAACAAAAACTAAAGTACGTTGCAGCTCGAAGTAATTATGTGCAACGTTATCTTCCCAGGATTGTCTATCCCGTGTGCTCTACAGCTCCGGTCACGTAGGAATTCCTAAGTGGACCCAAAGGACTTGACAGCCTTTGGATGTCTTGGTCTTCGAAGGCTTGCATGGATTGCAGCGTATCATCCTCCAAGAGCGAGGAGGACTGAAGTCCTATGGTGTCCTCACTGATGATTTTGGACTCCCATCTGCATGTTCATGAATAGTCTCTTGGGCAATTGGTTAATACTCGAACTCACGCCAGCCATTTTTCGGACGATCGATCAGGGCTAAATTTAGCCACCAGCGCGGAAAGATTATATTCAAGCTGCTTCCAAAAACCGGTGGTTGATCAGTCACTGGTTAGTGTCTCATTGGTGGTTGTGGTGTTTGCAAGTCCTACCCGTTGGTGGTTGGTTTGCTCAGTGTCAGCTGGTTTCTCATTCTTCTTGAGTTCAACCAAAGACAGCATGGTGCATCGCTAATCTATAATGAGTTTGTCATTGAGCATAGGACAGACGGCTCTCACACCGTGGGCCAGCACAGCAAGAAGGGTCGTTGACACTTCAGGAGGGAGTGGCTGATGGTGCCAGTTCTGGAGCACATCTCGTGCAAACGGGTGCAAGAATCTTCTTGTTGACAGTTCAAGATCTATCGCGCTATCCCTTAACACTGAGTTTGGGGGTGACGTAAAGGGACAAACCGTTTTGCGGAATGAGCTTTTATTGTCGGCCGTGGTCCAATTTACAAAGGGGTTGACTACTTATGTGACAAGCGCATCAGTGAGGTAGGCCGGCAGGCCGACTTTGGCTAGGTTCTGCGTTATGTATCGCTGTGAATGAGCTGATGAGTCGGGTGATGATGGTACACATTGTGAGTACGCACCCAGAGCGCACCTCAGTCGCCTCATCCAAGACGAAATTGGCATGTGCGAAGTTTTCCATCTCGACCAGTGATCTACCCTGGGACGTCATGAGCTCGTGCATTTGACGAGTCTGTTCATGGGAGGCAAGAATAGACCCAAACATGAGGACCATGCGCTCAGAGAATGATGACTTATGTCGAAGGATGAGTCAAAGGCGAGGACCGGGACAAACGTACATACATGATTGAAGTTATGGAGGGCCGTACGAGTGTCGTTCGGAAGATTGAGGCTGCTGGCTGTCTTGTCAACAAATTGAGCAGCGGCTGGAGGTGCTGACACAGAGGGTGGGAGAAGTCCTCGTTCGGTGAGTGCGGTATTTCCAGCAGATTGTAGAGAGGACCGGAAATATCTTGGCCCTCGGATGTCTTCATGAAATGAGGTAGAATGAGAACGGGCCTGGGGGGTATAATGAAGCGTGGGTGAATGAGACCGTGCCAATGGTGTCACTGATGGGTTTGGTGAGAATACGACTAGAGTTTTGATATCCCTCCGTCGGGGGGTATGCTTCTTCGCATCTTTGAGATCCATTGGATCATCCATGATGGGCAGACCCTCGAAGGGTCCAGTTCCTCATGGACCGTTGTAACTTCCTCGTTGGGAGGGTACTTCACCATCTCGCTAGCCAGCAACTCCGAGAAATCGTCATAAATCTGATCTGGGTCATCTGACTCTAGCCCTGGCCCGTGCAACGTGTACGCGTCGAACGCGTGAAACTCCTCGGACGGTGGTGCAGAGTGTCGAGGCTCAGATTCCAAGACAGGGTGGTTGTCGAGAATCGCTTCTTACTCAGCCGTCACGGCCTCCCTTGTTGAGCTCAGTGGGTCGCTGAACGCTAAACCATTCGACCCCAGACTTTCACAACCTAATACCGGGTTAGAGAAACATTGAACCAGCTTGCGAAGGTCTCGACTACGAAAAACATGGTTCGCAGTAACCTCGTGCTTCCGTGCTTTCGACAGGCTAAGGGAGCTGGTGGTAGAGACATAAGTGAAACGAGAGATACCCTCTCTGTCCCAGACAGAGAAGGCAGTGGAACTTCCCTTTGGCTTTTTGCACAAAATCTGAAAGAAACATAGTTAGTGGAGGGTGACGTCCATACAGGAGTGCTCACTGGAAGGCAACACGAATTTGAGAGGCGACATCCGTGACCACACGCTTGTCACGCCGATCACGTGGGCTCAGCTGGACCGCTAATAACCTGCTGTGGCCGTCAACACCGCTCTTTCTCTTTCACACGTGCCGAAGGAATCGACGTGTAGTTGACCCAGAATCAGAGTCTTTCCACTCTCACACGTAACTACCTGTCTGCGCGGCAGATAAGTGACTTACATCTGGAGCCCTCACCACAGGCAAACTTCCCTTGAGATTAAGAATCTCTTTCTGTGGCACTCCCCTAGTGCCTGTTCTTGCATTGTATTCGGTGCGTCCTCACTGTGGGTCCCACTCAACATATACTATGTCCCTTCAACATAACCCGCATTCTAACCACAGAGTCTCTCCGAGTCCAGTCATCTTCCTGGCGTGTCAACGACGCGTGGTGGTCTTACTGGGGGATACGCCACCGCGACGCGACTGAAACACTTCTGCGCCACGCTCCCCAACAGTCGCTCTCCTTCAATTTTCTCAGAAAATTAGAATCGCATTCGTGATGAAGATGTCCTGAAACTTTGAACCGCCCACTACTACCAGTGGTACTGCTGGAACACCAAACACTAACACAAAAGACCTTCGTCGAGCCCTTCGCAGCAGTAAGAAGATCGTTGCTGTGGTCGGTGCAGCTGCCTCTGGTAAGAAAGATCAATACTTCATTTCCAATGCCACACATAGGGATCCCACATAGCGCGACGTCGGCTGGGTCTGGCGTCAAACCGATTCCACCAGTCTGGCACCTTTGAAAGCATTCGAGGTGACCATGCGCGAGTATGGCAGCATTATCATTCTCTACGAGGTATGTACGCTTTATAATCTTTCTGCCTGTGGTCCCCTGTATATATGATCGTCATCGGGCAGAGTTTTGAAGGCAGAACCCAAAGCTGCACACCTCGCGCTCGCCATGCTCTGTCTACCAGATTTGTTGGTGCAGCTGGCGCCAGAGTCAGAGTTTACTCTTGTAACAAAATATTGATGGTCTGAATGTGCGCGCCTTGAAGCAGACACAGCGGCAACACTTAGTCGACGCCTCAGCGTGCTCTTCGCATTATTCAATATTTGAGATCTATGGCCGCGTTCTCGATGCTGTAACTGTGTGTTGGCTGTAATCACCGGGAACACAACGAGTTGAGCCCGTTGAGCCCCGAGTTTGACGGCGCAGAACTCGGGAGCCCTGCCAGCCCGTTGCCATCGAGAATCTGCCTCATTGTCTGTTATGCTCTAGTATGTTGCGTCCTGGCGTTGTGTGGTTTGATGAGGTTCCCCTCCATATGAAACAAGTCTGGCAAGCGGTAGACGAGGCAGATATGTGTCTTGTCATTCCCGTGGGTGGTGGATCACCGGACTCTCTCTTTCTTGGGCCTTGTGAAGTAACACTATCACGGGCCTTGTTCGGCGTAGACGATGTTTGAAGACTGCCGTTGTGTCGCTGAGCCGTTTCATTGGATGTTGAATACTGTCATTCGTTTCTGATCTCGTTCAGAACATGTTGATATCTGCTGCACTGTTGTCGACAACGCGACAAGATGAATGAGCTTATTTCGACTGCCTTCATGACATTCCGTCACTGACGAACACCTCAATCGATAAAGAAACAAGAACTTTGTTGTGCAACTTACATAAAACACAAAACACATTAACGATATTCAGAAGACATGCGAAATTTTTCGGACGCCTTTTTTCGGACCACCCTACCTCTCCTGATGTGTCAGAAAATACATTCCACGGTATCACATTCAAAATCTATTCGTGACCGTCGATATTCAATATTCAAGGCCTAAATGGTGATGCCTCCGCAAACGTGTCCATGTGGACCCATACCAAATGTAAAGCTTCTACTGAGTTGACCCAAAATCTCCTTTTCCTGCTCTTATACGTAACTGCAGCAGAGACTCTGATCATTTTTACCATAAGCTCTTACAAATGTTGCTCTCTCCCAGAAGAATTGGAGAGGAAGAGAAGCATCATCGTTGGTCTTCGGCAAATTGTCTTAAAACGCTTTAGTGGGCCACGTTACAACCATAGTCAGAACAACTATTATTAGCTGTAGTAAACAAACGATCAGTAGATATCCACAAGGCTTGGGTTAAATCATACCAAACGAGAGGGCCGCTTAGTCACAGCTGCGTCTAGAATATGGTAATAGTGAGCGTTGACGCGAGGAACACGTTTTAACAATGACTAGGATTACACACCTTTTGGATGTGGTGGTGGTAAGGTGGCTGACATAGTTTGAGGAGGTAAAATGATACTCTTTGATGGTACTCTGGACCAACACAAGTGTTATATGTTAGTGGGTCACGACGCTTTGTTTAAAAAATGCTACGTACTGGAGGGCCAGTATAGAGTACATTGCGCCTTGTACAGGGCGAGCTTGGAAATTAATGGAGGTGCCTTGGGATGCATCGTAATAGTCGGAGAAAGGCACATGAGCTAACTGATTTGCTGCGTAATTTCGCACCGATGAGATGAGGGTGTTCCGTGTATTTGTGTCGTTCAAGGCAGCCGCTGTAAACAGCGTCCAATCTAATGCAAAGGTCGAACGGTGATTATCATAAATAAATTGAACAACAAACCCGTTTTGCTTGCGACAGATGAACGAGAATCCATGGCTACACCATACGTTTCTTGAATATATCCAGTGATCAATTTTGTTCCCCTGATTGTAGCTAAACACTTACGGTTCTGTGCTGCCACCCACAAGGCTGCACTATCATACACCTGCAGAAATGGGTATCACATCGAAACGGCACAACCAGGAATTCAACATACCGCCTGAGGAACCATGTTGAACCCAAGTAGTCTATCCGCATAGAGATTATACGGCAACCCGAGCGATGAAGAACTGTTTCCGAAGTTAAGCACTAAGTGACTTCCATCTGTCGTGAAGGCCCGACTTCGCCACTCGTCTAATAATGTGGATGCAATCCCCTGAAGAGAAAAGAAGGTAAGAGACCGAGGGGAGAAGTAGGGCACTTTACACTGTATTTGGTTGTAGCATCAGAATTGTTCATGGCGTTTGCTATCCCCGCCATAGCCTATTCCAACATCAAGGAACGTAAAGCAAGACATACTGATGCAAACCTGGATCCCCAGAATACCTTTCAGCGCCAAATTGGTGTCGTTCACCACCGCGCCCGTGAGGCCTGAGTCAGTGAAACTTCTATTGTGAACGTATGGTCAGTGAGCAAAGTATAATCACAGACTAGAAACGTACTGGTCACCGGGATTCATAGCATTCTCAACCAAATACTCAGATGTCCATCTGTCAAGAAGACCGTACTGAATATCAATATCTTGATTCAGCAGTTTTCATACTGCGTAGGGCTGGATAAACCTACATATTCTGCCAGCAAAGTCGCATCACCCGATGCACGAGCCTTCAATGTTGGAGCGTTGAATATATCCGATGATTCTAAAGCCGTACGTAAATACGTCTCACCTGCGCTAACGTCATGATAAGCATATTCGCAGTTTCTTCGATGGGCATCACGTCGTCCTTAGTATCCCCTTCAGCTTTGGGATATTGCGTGCCTGTGATGAGATTAAGAGAGCATAGAATATAGGGTTCCAAGATTAAATACCGAGATCATGAGCGGCCCAAGGATGAGGATAGCCATTTCCCTGTTGCCATTGGAGTAGCGGCTTCAAGAGAGCTCCGGCAATGACAGGGTTCGTTTGAAGGAACACCGGGAATGCTGGAAACATGATATCCACTGTGCTCACTCTGTGGAAATGGATATCGTAAATTTCGATAAATTCGTTTCGTGTTGTAGATAGCACAAACCCGCCACCAGCGGCATTCATAAATGCCTGCACATCGCTCTCGTTGTAGTTACCACTGGCATCTTTACCAATTGTAATCTCTATCATGCCAAATACCTGACGGGTGGAGAGGTCGATGAGATCCGCGTAATCGCTGGACACTGTTACAGCGGAGTTCCGAACACTAGAATCAAAACTATTCGCGGCAGAAGCAGCACGAGAGAAATCAGAAATGAAATAGTTCATCTATCACCAACGTTAGCCTCTATGAAAGGCGATACGAGAAACTCACTGCGTCAAAAGCACTGGCAAACTGCGACCAAAAATATAGGGACCGTTCTAATGAGGCTCTAGGTTATACGACGATGGCGATATTTGGGGTGAAACTCACCTTCTGGTTGTCCTGCAGGAGAGAGGCCGAGAATAGCAGGATCTCTGATCAATCCCAAAGCAAAAACTACTGGCCCGGTGGAAACGGTGACCGTACCAAGGTCCGTTGATATCGCAAATACAGGGAAATCTCTGACAAGTAATCAGATCGAACAATCTAGCCTGTCATTTAACTATGTGGTCCTCACGTCGAGACAGCACGGAAATTGTTGTCGCTAGTGTTCGTGAGCTGACCGGAGCTCATGAAATGTCCTCGAGCTACCACGTCCTGAGCTGTTTGCCATGTAACGACACCTGAGCTCGATGTGCCATAATAAGCGGTTGCATCTTGAATGTGGTTTTGAACAACGGTAAAAGATTGGGGTGTTTGAAGATGCACGCTGTGAATAACATACGAAGGGCTACTTGTGTTTGTGCTCCACGCTTCTGTTAACGAATCTTCACCGCTGATCCATTCTACGACAAGTGAGCTCTTAGAAGCGGCAGGCTGACTTAAGACTAATAACACACCACCGCTAATATCGGAATAAACTTGGATGCTATGCGGGCTGCCATCCATTGATTGCGTAGATACAGACAGGTAGGCTGCAGGCAACGATTGAAGTACCAGATTTGTAGGCTTTCGATGACGGTCAATCTTTTGGATGGATGCACACCATGGTATGCACATACCTCAATAGGACTAATGAAGGTCGTGGTGACCATCACATTGCCTGCTGTATGAGTGAATTTACTTTGGGTGGCCGAAAACGAGAACCCAGTCTGATTCGCGACGAGTGCGCCGCTAGCAAGAGGCGCATCGCCTAAAACCCTATAAGCAATACCATCAACCCGAACAAACATAGCCCATCCTAGGGTGGAAGTCATGTCCCAAAGACTGGGCCATTGGTTGGATATTGATTCAGAACCGTTTCCCCCGCGTGCCCAGCAGTTCAGAAAAGGAGACCGAACAGCTAGTGGAATAGCATGAGGATGGAAAGGAGATGCCTGAGTTCGAACATGTCAACCGTATTGAGTATGTCATTACTCCGAACTCACAGTCCATGGTGGTCCTACCACGCCAATAGCTTGTGCGAGAACGTAGCCAATTGTCTGGGCAACCAGCAATAAAAATCGAAATGAGGGCATCGCAACCTTAGGGATCTACCCCACAGTAGGCGAGTGGTGACAACAGTCTAGGAGAAGTCAAATGGGAAGTAGTAATTTATCGTCGTGAGCCCCCTTCCGGGGGCTATAAGGAACCGGGTGTGGTGGGCGCTGTTCAATTGCAACAAGACGCTATCTGATTGCAATGAGCTGTGAGAGCATCGACGAGCGCATCTATGATACAGTAAATAAGGAATTGATCCAACAGATGCATGACGCAAGGTGCACCGCTTAGCGGAGTCTATATCATGTTGAGTCTGTGGACGCGTTCTTGACGCGTCTTTCCATTACCATGCCCAACGCGACTCTCGCTTATGACTTCACCGAAATCTATAATCAGACCTATAATCATGTCTGCTTCAGCCCTGGAACCCAGTTCATTCTCACAGCCGTTCAAGATAGGCTCATAGTGCGGCGGTCAGACACATTTCAAATTGCAAGAACCTGGCTGCTGGAAAACGGCCCCTCTGACTCTTCTGCAATTATTGCTTCTGCAAGACAGCCTTCAAAGTCTAAAAAGCCTGTAGATTCAGAAGGGTGGATCACTCATATTGGATGGTCTGCCGACACGGAACACATTCTAGCCGCCTGTGCCAAGGGTGGTGTAGTTCACATCTTCAGCATGCGGGACGAGGCATGGCACGCAAGGATCGACGCTGGTGCTGAAGGTCTTGTGAAGGCTGAATGGGCTCCTGATGGACGGAACGTCCTGTGTTTTTCGGAATGGGGGGCAAGTCTCTTCTCCTATTTGATGGAAGTTTTGCTCAGCTAGCGGCAGCTTCGAGTAACAGTATGGTCCCTTGTGACAGGCTCTGCTACGTATGTGCAGTATCCCAAGTATGCAGACAAAGGATACGCTTTTCGTAAAGATGGCCGGTATTTAATCGTAGCTGAGCGCCACAAGTCGAAGGATGCCTTGGGTATCTATGATACTGCCGAATCATACAAGTTAGCTCGAGTAACTTGCTCCCTTACACCTCGTCTGGATCTATGGACTCATCGCATCTTACAGCATGTTCCTTTACCCTCGACCTCATTATCTTCTTTGGCCCTATCTCCGACTGGTGATCACCTAGCCTTTTGGGAAGGTCCTTTAGAGGTAATCGCTCTCTCGCTTTCCCTTAAACTTATTCTTGAGCTTCTTTTCAGTACAAGCTCTATATCATGACCCTTGCTGGATGTCTCTTGACTACATTCACACCTGAGCGGGACCCTGCTCTTGGAATTCGCACTGTTGCGTGGCACCCATCGGGCTCCTTCATTGCCGTAGGAGGCCATGACGATAAGGTAGACTTTAATCTATTAGACATTGTTCTACCAATAAATCTCACAACAGATTCACATTCTCAGCGCACTCAGCTGGACATGTGTGAAAACGCTTGAACTTCACACTCGGATACCTGCAGGCACAGTACGTTAGTTCGCTATTTGGGTTAATTGTCTTGCTGCTATGTTTGATTCATTGCAGAGGGTCTGGCGTGAATCTGCAGATTGGCTTGAACAAACTCATGGCTATGCTTTTCAATCATGTCGGTCTAGTTCTGGATTTCATGACAGTTGTCCATAAATAACCCACTCGATGTAGATGACCGCGTACAGACTGCTACATCCATTCCATTGGTCCGCACAAATCCAGAAAAGCCAGATCCGAAGAGCGGCGCAATCCAATTAGAGTGGAATGTAGACGGGAGTTTTTTAATGGTTCGCTTTGGTACGAATATATCATTTGAGTCTCCATGATGACGATGCTCATTTCGGATGTGACTAGAGAATGCCCCGACAGCTTTGCATATTTACGACTTCCCAAAACCCCCAGAACCTTTCAACCCCCAGCTTCGTTCTGTGCTCCTGCACAATCATACTATACTCCGTGTACAGTGGAATCCTGTTTGCGCTGGTAGTCTTCTGCTCTGTTGTGGGACAGGAGCAGTCTATACATGGACCTCGGAATGGGAGCATGCTGAACACACTTGTCCTGAAATTGCAGAGTGCATAGGCGTACCCACAGGTCATTATCACCCTCTAACAAGTGACCCAGCATTCTCATTTGCTATTACAGAAAAATTCAAGGTCAGGAATGCCAAGTGGAGTCCTGACGGTAAAGGCCTAATCCTGCTGGATCAGTCAGCGTTCTGCTGTGCCTTCGAAGCCACTGAGGAAATAGAAACGATGAAATAACATTGTTAATACTCTCAGTGATGTCGTTGCTCCGCCTTCCATTTTCCCATTTCCCCATTTCGCCCTTCTGCATTCCCTGATATTCAAGTTTGTATAATTTAAACGGCTGTAGTATAAGCGATATCTGGCCCAAGGTTTAGACTCAAGACTTGGCACAGGTTCATGCCCTACGAAATTAGGTAAGGCGCCTAAATTCAAAATGGGCCTGTAGAATAACAGCAATCGATGGTAGCGACGCTGGGCGCTGATCAATTGCTTGTAGGCAACTCATACTAATACACAACGAATGCCTAACCGCGTACAATTGGCGTTCGTTGGCTCTTTTCTCTCAACATTTGGGGGCCTCCTCCTTCTTTCTCGATTCCTCATTTCATACTTCGAACTTTTCCAAGACTCCGACTCTACAAACCCCGACACAGACAAAGTGGCCAACGTGTTTGCCATGGCATGGGCATTCGGTGACTCCTCCGTCTTTCAGATGAACCAGCTTCTTGCGCTTTTGTGTGGGGTGATTGGCACAACTGTGTTCTTGGTTTTCTTTGGGAACACCAGTCAGTAGTCGCGCTATACAGACTTAGATCGTTCACGGATGTGCTTTTGAAGAGCGGAAGCCTGTTCTTGACCCTGCTGTGTGGCAGGAATTTCCACTGGTAGAAAAGACTGTTGTATCCCCCAATACCGCCATGTATGTCCTGTGTTCAGATAATTCTGTTCATGCGCTCTATACCTGTCTCCAGTTACCGCTTTGGACTCCCTCGTCCGGATGACATTCTGGGGCTTCCCATTGGCCAGCATATTTCTGTGGAGGCTGAGATTGATGGAAAGAAAATCGTCCGGAGCTACACTCCAACGAGTAGTGACGACGACAAGGGTCACTTCGACCTGCTCGTAAAGGTGTGCTCGCTCTATTTGATAAACTTAAGCATGTTTTGAACGCATGTCTGAAGTCTTACGAAAAAGGCAACGTTTCACGGTACCTTGGTCTCTTGGAAGTTGGACAGAAAGTCCGCATCAAAGGGCCTAAGGGACAGTTCAATTATTTCCCAACGCTTTCACGTGAATTGGGAATGATCGCGGGCGGCACTGGTATTACACCCATGCTCCAAATCATACGCGCTGCGCTCAAAAATCCTCTTGACCGGACAAAGATTAGTCTCATCTATGCGAATGTCAACCCGGAAGACATCCTTCTTCGTAAGGAACTTGACGAGCTTGCGACGAAGCATGCCAGCCGGTTCTCCGTGTTCTACGTCCTCAACAATCCACCAGCTCAATGGACCGGCGGCGTTGGTTTTGTATCAGAAGCACATATCAAAGCGTCGTTGCCGCCGACCAACCATGATATCAAGGTGCTTTTGTGTGGACCTCCACCAATGATGACGGCAATGAAGTAAGCTTGTGCGGATGTCTTTATCTGACTCTCCCTGATAGGTTCACAGAAAACATTTGAATGAACTCGGCTACCCGGAGCCTAGAACTGTTAGCAAGCTTGTTGATCAGGTAGGTGGTATGTCTGCTGAAGAACTCCTCCAAATTGACATTTATAAAGGTATTCCTATTTTGAGGGTATATTGGTCGCTTGTTAGAAGGATATTTTTTCTGATCAGCACTTGTAGAAGTTGATACCCATGCGGTATGGAATGTACTCTCCGGTTACAATCTGATAAAGATATATCTACCGTACCACATGCAGCTAGCCACTACGTAGCGCGTGTCTCATGAATTATAACATCCATGACCGACCTGTACCCCTACGTTCAGTTTTTCTTTCTTTTTGCATTGAAAACCGAACTTACTTGAGATTCTTGGATTCACCCGTCTCAACATCTGTCAATATCAGAGAAGAAATCGAATGCACCCCAGCACATAAAGCCAAAAACTGCATTCGGACGGACTGGCAAGTGTGAGGACGCAGTGGCCTGATGAACTATGTTATTCAGATGTATTGGAGAAACGTAACTGCTTACCCCACGCGAATGCGATTTTCCAGGGGAAGAATACCAGGCACCTGTTTTCGCTCAAGGAATTGCGGAGTGCCTTCTGACTTCATCGCTACCGCTACCTGTTGATGTCGCCGTCTTCTTTCAGGGTAGCTCACTTCAAACCGTCTCGTTCGTTCACCGTGGTTGAACGCAAAAATCTCAATCGCAAATGTGTCAAGGACGTGAATCATATCCTGGTCGGGGGAAGTAGACGCTGCTGGAATCAAACCCACAGAAACAACAAGGTCTCCCGTTTTCTGTTCTTTTTGAGTTGGAGGCTTTTCTGCAAAAAAAGCCCCTGGCGTACGACGGTCGGGGGTTTGCGGTGCTCCAGCACTCTTCATGTGTTCTCGTAGGGGTTCAATGAGTTGTGGTACTGCTTGATTCGCTCGGGAACTATTTAAGGGGCTTTGGGCGGCCGGTGTTTGTGGCATCGCTTCTGCGGGATACGCTGGATAAGCCGGAGTGGGCGGTGGGGCGAGGCGGGGTGAGGATATATTCGCGGTCGGAGTGGAACTGCCAAATCGAATATTCCCGGGGATACCTCCCGGGGGTGGCGTTGCAGTGAACCGTCCGCCTCCAACAGACGGAGAATTGGGCATACTAGATATAGGGCTCTCAGACATGTTTGCGTTGAGGATAGGTGTGGAGTTACGGTAGCGGGTCTCAGGGATCAGACGCTGCCCATGATCTGACAGTCCACCGAAAGTATGTCGTTTACTACCCGCAACAAAAGCTTGAGTTGAGGGAGTGGTGGATGATAGCTGATCGAGAGGATGCCTTGCCGTTTTCGGAGTTGCTGGAAATGGAGTTACTGGAGCAGGCAGTGTATCTTCGGCAGAGGGAGGATTAGAAGATACGTCGAAAGTCTCGCTGTGGCCGGCAGAGGAGAGATCAAGCACGCAATTCCACCGCGAATGAAAGGTTTGCGTTGGATATGTTAAGCCTTTTGTGTCGCTTAGGGTCTTGTGCTTGCTGGATCCTATATCGAACGGCCTGCCTTGAATCACAATTGCTACTGGGCGCTGCTTTATCGCGTCGGCAGAAGAGGTTTGATTTTCTTTGCTGGCTTCGCTGCGTAGAGTATCCGCAACATCATCCGCTTCAGACTGACGAAGGAATGTAATTGCGTAAAGTAGATTGAACTGCTCCGCAGGCCCCATAAGCAGAGGAAAGACGACATCATTTTCAGAAAATGCATTCGTCCCCCAGCCAATTAAGATGGCGTGGGCACCTTCGCCCCCAACGGTCACGTCCACGCCTTCCACAACAAACCCGGTAGATCCAGGACCTCTAGAGGCACTCCCATTTCCTAATTCCACAGATAGAACAATAGTGCGTTCTTCAGAGCCAGCTTCGCGCCTCTCCCCTTCGTCCTCGTCGTGGCCAGGAATAACCACGTAAGGCACAAAGACCGATTTCATTCGAATTTTAAAGCCAGAAACAGTCTGCAACATCTTCAAGAAGGACTTTCGAAGAACGGGAGCCGTACCACGCAATGGGGTTGGCAATGAGGCCGTCAGTGGTGTCAAGAGTTTCGGTGAAGCCGGCCGGGCGGGTGGAAGTGAATAAGCCGCACGACGAAGGTTTGGTCCCAGCCTTGTACTGGGAAACGAGAGGTCTAAATTAGCGAATGATGGACCTGGTGGGTGTTAAGTCCCGCAAGTTCTGAAATAAAACTTGAAAGCTCTACCGTGTGTGAGACCGTCGAAGAGATTGACTTCTTCCAGCCCATGCGATTCATCCTCGTGAATCTCTGGCTCGCTACTACCATTCATAGCGACTGTTACACTTTGACGGCCACCACTTGGCATACCGCCTGCAGCTTCCACCAGTGTAAACAATACCTTTCTTTCCGGTGTTGCGCTCAAAGGTTTTTCACGGAGCGTGGCAGAAACCGTCAAACTCAGCATGGGTTCCGGGACGCTTGTACGGAGAAAAGCTGAGGAACATCAAGAGTTAGCTGGCGCGAGGACAGCAATCATGACCTACAAACACCAACCGTGAGCCGGTACACAGCAATCCATACGTTTTCAACACTTGACCACATCAGTGCAAAATTCTTGCTCGTCGGCTCTTCACGCGATTTTTCGCCCCATACAAAGGACTCGAGGACAGTCCCTTCAGTATTCGAGCTCACCTTGGCATATTTGCGATCAGCTTCATCTGTTTGTGGAGTGGGATGAGGAGTATGTGGTGGAAATATTGAAGGATGGGTTACAGGAATAGTTGCCTTTTGGTACGAATGAGAACGTGGGGGAAGTGCAAGACTGATGCCGCGAAGAGGCGTTACAGTATGATGACGTGTGGGCTGTTGAGAGGCTATATATTTAGCGTCAAGAGTAATCTGAAGGCGGGTGAGGAACACAACAAGTTCTAAAGGAGGGGCCTGTGGGTCGACAACATTGATCCCTAGATGAGGTAACCTGACGGTAAAGAAGAGTAGTAAACGTTCATCTACATTCTCATTAGGGCACGAAGAGTATATTGCGTGGTGTTACACACCGAAGAATGCTTTGTCTCTCTGGTTAGCACTCGCGAGAGACCGTAACCAGTCATCAATATCGAGTCCTTCCACAAGATCGTGTCCGTCTTCTGGCACGACCACATCTAGCTTCGTGGTGTTGAATATTTCTTCCGCCGTCGCCATTATACACTGCAGAGCTTATAAGCCTGACCAAGATTTGATTTGAATGAATTTGATTTAGAAGCGAGTGGTGTACCACTGTCTGTCTGTCACGTGATCTGACATCGTGCGACCAAAAGCGTTCAAGTGAACGTTGAATCATTCTTAGAAGGTAAGGAAATCATAGCAAATATTATCTATTAACTATGTAGCATTATTGAAAAGCTGCTATCGTGCCCCATATTGCAAACATGATGGATACTGCAAGTAGAATCCCATCATACCACGAGCATCTTCCTTCGATCGCAACTTTGGCACAGATGGGCCCTATAACGCATAGCACAAATGCAGAAAAAGATCCTAAGAATGCCATTACAGTTGAGAATTGGGGAACGAGGATTGAGACGCCGGTCGATAGAAGAGTTAGTGTAATGCGTTCGGCGACAAGTAGTGATGGGTGAGGTGTTGTGCGAGGAGACGTAGCTAACACAGCTGCCGATTTACTAGTGGGGGAGGCAGGACGTGATGCCGAAGAAGCAGGTGCAGGGTTGTCGATCCCTAGCCATATTTCAAGAGTGAGGTTCAGCTGATACGACGAAGCTTCAGCGAAAAGATACAAAGGTGAGCATGGGCATTGACTGACGGGTCTAATACTCAAAGCAAACTTGGACCTGAACCAAACATGTGTTAGTGTTGTCCCATTGATATAGGTATAAGGCATACAAAGGAGCAACGACCAACATCCACACGGATAGCTCATTCAAAATGATATTATAACCTGGCGTTGCGAGTATATCCTTACTGACCTTCCTCTGTCCCGTGAGACTGGTTACAGCGCTGAGATATGAACCTACGCACCTCCTCACTGACATTCCTGCCAAACATTAAATAGCCGGCTGCGCCGATCAGTCCGTACACGATTGTGGCAATGCCCTGAATACTCGTTGAGATTTAGAACATTTTATAAATTGAACAGACTCACAAACGCCCAGTTGATCATGTTGTCAAACTGTGTTGGATCTTGCATGTCTCGAGCGAGACTGGGTATAACTGCGTGGCCACTAAACTACAGAGTAATGATGTTAGGGATTGATAAGATGTGATTAAGTTAGAGACCATACTCCTGCCATAAACAAGCCAAACGATATCCCGACCTTCCCGGCGTCTTTTACAAACCAGTCGGTATCGGCAGGTTGCCAAAGGCTACCCGGAGCCTCTAGTTTCGTCAAACCGTCGATAGCAATGCAGGTAATGATCATAGTGGTTGATAAGATACCAAGTATGGAGGCATATGATAGCACAGAAAGAGGCATAGTCACGGTGGGAATCAGGCTGAAGTATCATAGCATTTTGAACAAGTAGCATGAACTCAAATATGTGTACGCACACTAGCAGCCCTAGGATTTTGTATTGATTCGAAGACAAAGCCGGTATTACGAGATGCAGAGAGTCGGCATAGAGAGTTATGAGAACCACACTGCAAAAAAGAAAAATTCAGTAGCGAGAATGCGTATATAAACAATGAGACACACCTCACAGCGAAGAGTTCGAGGCAAAAAAGAATTCCAGTCAAAACGGTCGACCTCCGGCCAAACGCTTTGTAGCCAATGTCTGCATAAGTTCTAAGCTTAGGATCTGCCGTGATGATCCGTGCAAGAATTTTTGCTCTAGCAGGACAATAAATCATGGCAAAAGAACTGCATATGAGTGACGGACGTGTAACATGTGAGAAATCCATAGAAAATAATGAGGAATGTGCCCGTTGTCCACCCGGCATATGCGAATGCTAGGGGTTCACTAAGCATTCCAATTCCGAGAAGGATAGCGATTGAATTAAATAGCTGCAATATTCATTATGTATTAGGATCTGGAAGACAACGGCTTGACGAGGGGACATGCAGTTTGCTTATATGTACTGTTACCGCTTTGAAAGGAGTACTTTGAGTTGACAGACCTCGTGGATGACCTTCTCAACAACGCTGGCCTCCGTGGGTCTAATCCAGGAGACGGGGGATTTTGCCAAGAAATTTTTCTACCCAAAAGCAATGGCGTTCGCTCGTTTGTGTTGGAGCGCCTGTCTGGAGATCTAGATGGCTGCATTGCGTCGTCCCAGAGTGGATCCGAGACGTCAATTGGTTGAGGAGTAGCTGTATCGTCCACAGTCGCACTAATTTCACTATCATTCGCTTCTTCATCGTATTCGTGAGGCAAGTTGCTCGTTTCATCACGCCTCCATTGCTCTGGGAAACCGTCGTGGGTCGTTATGTTAGAACTACTCAAAAACGTTTGTGAACGACGATCTGTCCAGAAAGTTGCAAAAAGTAGCAAAACATAATGTGATCTCTATACTCACAGGAAGTGACCACCTCTGACAACGTCGAAGGAGAGATGCTCCTGTTTGCTGCGAAGTCAATGGGAAGGGCATTGGACATGGCGGACGAGAAAGTCAAGGCGATGCCAGAGAGGAATATTTTAGATTGCGACACATGGTCGTTCTTACGCATCCATGATGAAATCGCGTGATGGTCGACCTACCAAGAAGCTAGCTACTCACAGTAACTCACTCCACTCTCACTCCACTTCGTGTTCCTCTCGCGTCTTGTCCTGGACCTACTGACTTTCGTATGTTTGGCTTATCTATTCTACATAAGGAGGTACTCGGTCACCGGTCGGAGGTCGCTCATACGGATCACTCTAGATCTTCCTACGGTGCCACTACCCACTTCTCGACAAAGATCTTCCCGGCCACCAGGTCGTGCCGAGGTTTCCGGACCCATCGGGAATGGAAGGGCTCACCTGGGTTACCCAGTATGACTAACATACTTAAACGGGAGTGGTGACTCGGATGTAGCCCTTAGTTAAGTCCGGTAGGTTTCACAGCTGGGCCCTCATACCATGAATAATACCTCAAATAACTCCCACCTTAGAAAAATAATGTCCCACCAGCCAATTGGGCTGCTGCCGGCAACCTTGAAATCATGACATGGCTCTGGGTGACGGCGTCATCCACACCGCACCAGCGCTCATCACTGCACATGTCATCTTGCTTGCATGTCGCCATCGTCGATGACGGTGGCGACAACAACTGCACAAAAACATCATAATTAGCATAAAAATACCATTTTAAATAAAAAATAAAATGGTAAAAGCATCCTCTGAATGAGGAGAGCACGAATCCGTTGTCACATCCGTGATCCATGGGCTGTGCTCATCATCTGTGACAATGAGCTCGACTATGTCAACGAAAACATAAAATTTATCAGCCAAATAAAACATTGCCATGGACTTCTCATTGAGTGGAGTCCATATCCAAGGTTGGATTTGATGTCCATGCGCCATGCCCATTGCTAATAACAATGAGCATGACCATTGGTTTAGGTAAAATTTCATATATCTCTGAAAAATAAAAGTGTACAGTACATATTCTTATTGTTGAGCAGAACATGAATATGACCTCAGATTCATCATACATGTTGTTCTCACCATCATTGATGGTGAGCACAACTTTAGTGCCTTAGCACTCCGTGCTTTCGTTTTTATTTCTAAGGTTCAGTTACAGCTGCAACTTGGTGATATTAGTTCCTTGTAATGATATTCTACTGTATAATAGCCTTAGGATCACCAGTGATACAAGCTGCTAACAGACACTACTAAAATCTCTTCACAATGTCAGAGCTATGTTGTGGCAATGGCTTAATGGGATGGTCAATTCTGCCTTTGACAATGAATAAAAAGGTTTTGCATGCATTTAGATGCAAGCTATGGTGCCATGTCAATGATCAGTTACACATTTTATTTAGTAGAAAAATATTAAGTTTAAAAGAGATACTAGTAGTTGTGCTCATTGCTGATGACAGTGAGAACAATAATCCATGTTCAGATTCATGTTCTGCTCAATGAGAGGACGGCTGTACACTTTTATTTTGCAGGGAAATATGAAATTTCAATTAAAATGGTCATGCTCGTTGTCATTAGCAATGAGCATGGTGCACGGACATAAAATCCAACCTCAGAAATGGACTCCGCTCGATGAGAAGTCCATGGCAATGTTTTATTTGGCCAATAAATCCTGTGTTTTCATTGACACAGCTGAGCTCGTCGTCACGGACGATGAGCATGGCCCATGTTTCACAGATCCGACAATGGATTTGTGCTCTCCTCAGTTAGAGGATGCTTTTACTATTTTATTTCACATTTAATGTCAATGTAGTTACATAAGTTTTTGTGCAGTTGTTGTTGCCGCCGTCGTCGACGATGGTGACGTGCAAGCAAGACGACGTGCATGGTGATGAGCGCTGGTGCAGTGTGGATGACGCTGTCATGCAGAGCCATGTCATGATTTCAAGGTTGCTGGCGGCAGCCCAATTGCCCGGTGAGATGACTTAGGTATTATTTTTCTAAGGTAGGAGTTATTTGAGGTATTATTCATGGTATGAGGGCCCAGCTGTGAAACCTACTTAACTAAGGGCTACATCCAAGTCGCCACTCCTGTTTAAGTATGTTAGTCATACTGGGTAACCCAGGTGGAAGGGCTCACCGAAAGGAGCCCAAATATGCAATTTGGGACTTATTATGTAATCTTACATAAGGGGTCAAATTTTGAAGGGATTTGAGTTTGTTCAAAGCAGTTTCTGGTGTCTTGAGCTGCTACATAAGTGCACAAGCAGAGAAAGCTATATATTTCTGCTAAAACCATATTGTGAGCTCAATCATTGAGCTGGAGTGTGGTTTTGCAAAGTGCGGTATGTGTCTGAAATGTAAATTAAAGTTGCCCCTTATTTGCCTTCAGAATTCTTGGAGCTTGCAGAAGATGGTACATTTGCAACTGCTCAAGGCGAGGTGCCAATTTGCCTGGACAAGTGTGACATCACCATCTCAATGTTATCATCAGGTGATTCTTTTGCAAGTGTTATCGGATGCATACATGTATGGTTACCATTCTGACATAATTCATGCTATTTACAGGAAGGATTTGTCTGAAAAGAGGAATTTGTCAACTGCACTGTCAGGAAGTCTGAAGTACAAAAGTGATCTGGGGCCAGGGAATTGTCATATGATGATATCTAGATAGGGTTGGTTATAGACAAGGAGCCAATAAAACACTACATAGATACTTGTAAAAGATGTTTTAGAGGCTATGGAATGTTTTGGTATTTTTTTTTCCGATTTTGTTGGATTTGCTTCATGTGAGCCTCAATAATAGTGTTGTGCACTGAGATTATTGCCTCTTTCATCTTCTGAGCAAAACCTCGAATGCCTGGATATTCCAAAGAGGCGTCCCATACCATAGGTCTTGGCATACACCCATGATTTAGGAAGAACGGTGCATATCCAGTCGATTCAGACCTTGCCAAGTTGATAGCAAATTCTATTCCAGGTAATTTGGTAACCCAATCCTTCTGGTTCAGCTTGATACATTGTCTTAACATTTGAGTCACGGTTTGGTTGGCTCTTTTGGTTGAGCCATCCGTTTGTGGATGGTAAGCAGACGACATACACATTTCGGTTCCTAATAACGTATGGAGCTTTTCCCAGAATGTGCTTGTGAACAGGCTGTCTCTATCGCTAACTATGATCCTGGGTAAGCCATGTAGTTTATACACATGTTTGAATACTAATTCAGCTATGTCTTTAGCTTTGTAGGTGCTTCGTGAGGGGCTTAGGTGAACCATGGATGTTAGGTGGTCTATCATCACTGTGATCATGTTGAAGGAGCCTAAACGGTTGCGTGACTCAGGCAACGGTCCCACAAAGTCCATCCCTATCGATTCCCAAGGCTTGGATGGGATAGGTAAGGGTGTGAGTAGTCCATACAGTTTTTGAGTCAAAGATTTACTCCATTGACAGGTGCTGCACATTTTGCAAAAGTTTCGTGTGTTGTTCGCCATGTCCTTCCACCAGACGTTGTCAAGTAAGTAGAACAACGTCATTTTAAAACCAAGGTGTGCCAAAATTGAGTGAGCCTGTGAGATGAGTACTTCACGTACTCTCTGTTTGCTGATATTAATGTCTGGGATACACAGGATCCTTTTATCGCTGTCTCTCAAGAAAATGAACCCGTCTGAGACTTCAAAGTTTTTGTAGGCAGCTGGGTTTTCTAGGACGGTCTTAAAGAAAGAATCGGTAGCATATTGGTGTCGCAAGCAGTCTGGTAAGTTTAGATCTGAGTCAGACATGCTGATGATTTCCGACAATCTAGGTGATGACAGGCTTTCTATTTCTTCTTCCAGAGACAGAGCCATGGGGATTTATTCTGTAATGACTGGCTCCAGAACAGCCTTGTCCTCGGGGAGGTTCGTGGGTTCTTTAACCTTCAGGATCACACGTTTTACCTTCAGGATCACACATTTTATCCTACTAGGTTGGAAGTTCATTGATGAACCTGTATTGACATTGTCCAAGTCTGTGATTGGTGGCTGCTTGAGTCTACGATGCTGATTTTGTTGCAAGTTCTCAGTTTGAGGGTCTTATCTTGTTCTTAACCGACTTCTCATAGTAGCCGTCACTTTGGCACCAGTGTAAATGGGTGTTGAGAATAGCTCCAGTGCATCAAACATAAGTCCAGCCATGGTGTCACCCTCCGCACTCACATACTTGCTTTTAGCTCGGACCACGCCCCTGGCTTCATTGCTGTATATGCGTGAGAGCGCATCGGTGAGCAGGTTAGTTTCACCTGGTATGTATTGTACTTCGAAGTCAAATCCACTCAGAAACTCAACCCAGCACATTTGTTGAGGGGTTAAGTGTTTCTGAGTCTTGATATACTGTAGCGACTTGTAGTCTGTAAATATGCAAAAACAAGCTCTGAGTCTTGATATGCTGTAGCGACTTGTGGTCTGTAAATATGCAAAAACAAGCTCTGAGTCTTGATATACTGTAGCGACTTGTGGTCTGTAAATATGCAAAAACAAGCTCTTTGTAGTAAGTGTTGGAATCGTTTCAGTGTTTCGATGATAGTTAACAATTCTTGCTCATGCACTGTGTAATTGTAAGAAACTTATTGCGTCACACAAAACAGACTGTGCCAATATTTATTGGTGTCTGCAACTAGTGTGGTTACAAGTAAAGTTATGATTGCTTATCTAATTACTTGTGGACAACTGTATAGTTGTCCACTATCTACAGGCGCCTCTAGTGGGCAGCTTATATAATACAACCCATAAGCCACTCTGGTGACTTATATACCCTAATTAGTAGCATATATGCTACTGTAAGAATCTACATTCTTACATCCTCCCCACAGACCGAACCTTAGGAAGGTTTGGGAGATTTTATGCTGATGGGGGATCAGCCTATATGGGTGCAGGCACAGTCGATGACAACTGCATGGCCACTTCAACGGTGTTGTCATAGTAAATGGAGTCGGATGGATCGACTTCCATGCTGGTGTCATCTGCTGTAATAGCGGGTGCAGGCGGGGGAGCAGACAAGGCAGAGGGTTCTGTCGTCAACACATTCGTACATGCCTTCGAGTGGGGAGGCCCTCCACCACGTCCGTTGAGTGACGAATCATTGTCTGATGTCGACGGTTGTCCCCAAAAGCCTGGGGGACAAGGGGGAATGGGTATGTGAAGGCCGGTAAATGTCTGGCCTTTGCGAGCCTTGAGGACCCTCTGTGCAGTCTTGTTATAGCAGATTTTGCTCTGCTTACGCACGAAGTAGGGCTCAATATTGATGAGAGCCCTACTGGGATCTACACCTGCATATGTGCCTAGCCATTGGGCTAGCTCATCAAGAGACGTACTCTCGTGAGGGCGTTTCCATTCAAACACCTTCTTGACACTGGTAGACAACAGTGTCGGGAGATCTTGCCGCCAGATTGAACTGGCAAGATCGGCCCACTGGCCACGGACTGTAAACAGGTCCGTTAACTTTTGTAGAAAGACCAGACTGTCTTTCTTTGGCTTAATTAACTTAAGCCATACCCATACATCAACATCCTCTAGACTGAGGGTGTTGTCGCCATTCCCGTGGATAGCAGGTGATACTCCCTCAGGGGAGTACTCTATCGTGCACAATGCATCCCCGAGATTGGGAGGCGTGTCATGCATAATCTCGAACTCTGGCGTTCAAGTCGCTAATCGCTGCTCATGGTCAGCACGCTTGATGATGGTGTGCTGTGCGACAGGGCAAATGTCGCGTGTGCAAGTGTAAGCTACTCAACAAATTTTGGATTGTTGAGCTGGCAGGTGTCGAACCACTCTGGGTCAACGACTTGTTTGCACCACTGTGGGATGCGGTGCTTTGCCCAAAGGGTGGGGTAAAAATCCCGTCTGTGTTGCAGGCGGGTTGCTGATGGCGGGAGCAATACAAGTGTGCAGCAACGCTGGGTAGGGTGCCGCCAGCGTTCTCTGTTTAGATGCGGTCTTGCGACTGGATCAAGTGGGTCCTACTGGTGAAGCACCGGTAGTTGGCATAGATGGACTCACTGAGTCCGTCATCGAATCTGGCAGCAATGTCAGATCAATTATAGTCGGCGCTGATGGCATCAACTTCATGGTGGATATTTTATCCACCATTTTGTGATTAATCTGCCTCTCCTTATCAAGGGCAGTGCAAAGTGTGTTGAGCTCTGAATTGAGCTCGCGTACGTCCTCCTTGTAGGAGGCTACCGTGTCCTTAATAAAAGGATGCACCATTTTGGCAAGTAATGGTAGCCAGGCCACTTTTAATGTGCGTTCAATGTTGCACATTTGAGGGTTGATAAGCCGCAGTTTTGCGGCTTGCAGCAAGTGCTGCATGTACGTGTTGCACTCCTGGCAGGAGTTGCAATGGATGATTGCAATGGTGTCCTTGACACCATGCACCGTCCAGCTTTGCTCCTTTTGGAGCATAGCGAATTGCTCAGAGGCACTAGGGAGTGCCTCTGCTGAGTGAGGTATATGGGATGCTTCAGCGTTCATGGGTAGTCTCGCTGATACACTCGCACTGGTGCGAGTGTGGGGGTGGATGGCAAAGAGCCTTTAAGCGGTGATAAAATTATTGCTTAAATTCAAGGCACCTGCACCCGTAACATCACGTGATAACTTCATGTGATGATGTTGTGTTGCACGAATCGCTGACATGAACTATGTTCGTGGCGAGTCCTTTTAATAAGGACTCAACCGTCATCATTCTCGTGCCTATGAGGCACGATTAGGAAGCTCTTGCGGCTTCCTAACACCCCTTAGCTCTAGATAAGCATCTAGTGCTTCTAACTCTCTGCATGCAGAGAGTGGTTCCCAGGTGACATCTCCTAATGTCCACCTTACTTGTAACTCCAGATTGGAGTTACTAGTCCAGCGATGAGCCAGAATCTCATCTACGAACCATTCTGGTTTGTCCTCTTTCCCAAAGTCATACATATAGTTTACATAAGGCATGACATGGATAAATCCGCAGATAACCCGTACCTGTGACCACAGGTATTTGGAATTCCAACAGCCATACCTGCACCTGCACAGGTAATTTAGCGCCGGATACCCGAATCCACAGGTCAGGTACCTGCCGGGTCCAGGTACCTGACACTCAAGGAGTGTCCATTTACGAAGTAGAGTAGAATTTTAAAAAATTACAAAAATCTAGCTTATTTCAATGACATCTGCAGTTACAGGCTCCTTCTGAACATTTCTCACCCTTTTCTTCTTATCGCAGAACCTCTGAATGATATCCTCCTCAGGGACCATGCCTTCAACTGCTGCCCAGGATGCAAGAACTGTTGCAGCCCAAGTCAACTGGTCTGAGAGTGAATGACACATCCAGGAGACTGTAAGTCCTCCCCCAGAAAAAGCACGCTCAGTATCGGTTGATGTTGCTGTGGAATTTATCAGGTAAGAAAAACAAATGACATTGACAAGATGCTTACCAGGCACCAACAAGAAATCCAGGGCCATCTTGGCCAGATACAAGCCACCCTGACATTGGGTTTCCCAATGCATCAAAGGGTCAGAAACAGAGGGCTAAGCAGGCAGTCCCAGGTACTCATCCAGTTCATCTACTCCCTCAGATGCGCTAAATGTATCCAGGTCAGCAAAATAGCTGGAGCATAATGGCTGGGTGGGCAATTAGGACTTATTGATCACATCGTGAGGGGGCTGTTACTCACTTCTTTCAGAGGGTCTCTAGTACCACCTTGTGGTCGGTAGTGTTTCTCCCACTGCTCACGCACAAGGCTCACGGCAGTGTCAATCCAGGACTCAGGCCATTTTTGGCGCTGGAAATAAAGTGTTTTGTACCAGGGATGCAGAACTGTGCATCTGATATGGTAGGTTAACGATGGGCAGGTAGATGTGGAAATAGAACGAACGTACTCATGGCAACATGATAGATGATTGAATCATCCGTAAGTGAGTAGTATTTATCCAGTATGTGGCGCCCTTTTGCTGCAGCAGCATGGACAGCAGGGAGAATTGCATGACCGCTTGCGAACTTGTCCAAGGTGGCCGTCAGGATGTCAATGATCAGAATCACTTCAAAAACACATGGAATGCTTGAAGAAGACATTCTTTTGGTTGCTTGCAGGAAGCACTAGGTGGACATTGGTCAGGCAAGTGCAGATGCAGGAAAACAAAAGAAATACATCAAGTAAGGGCCATAGTTGGCATAAAAGAGTCCATTCCTTCTCGTTCAAAGCGAATCGTTTGAGATGGGCTGTTCGAGGGCGGTTATGTTCGGGGAGCAATGTCAACCGATCAATAGCTGCCTCAATGATGAGGGCCTGCTGTATCACTTCAGCCACCATGTTCCAGTGCGTGGGTACACTACGGACCATCATTTTGGCTGGGACAATTGGTGGTTTCACCTGCGCACAGGAGGCTTCAAGGTCCACCCAAATGATCGAGTTGTGGAAGACCTTTTTGGCTAGCTGTGTGAGCTGGAGAGCAAGTGAGCTGTAGAAAAAGCCGGGGATTATTCACAGACCTTTGTGACCATGTATTTTCCCAAACAAATGTCTGCTTTGGGGAGCTTGTGTTCTTGCTCAACCTCATGAGCAGTCTCAGCTATTATGAGAGCATCAGCTTGCTCCCGATCCATGTCGATGTCCTGCAAAGCATCCATGTCTTTGTCAGCCAGCGGTTCCATCAGGTCTTCAAGGTCATCTTCACTCCTGTCCTCATCGATCAGATCATCGTCTGCACCTGAATTATTGCCCTTGGGCTGTTTGTGCGCAAACTGGGAGAGAATAACCTAGGGCCACAGTTATCAGCAGCAAGTGTGTATGCTAGAGGGTATAGTCGCCCACCTTGACACACAGGTTTAAAATATGCCCAATGCATTGGACACGGGTTAGCGAGCCTTGAAAGCCATCCAAGTCGAATTCGAGACTCAAGAGCATAGTCTCGTTGTTGGACGCATTGTCTGCAACTAGGCTGAGTATCTAGAAACCAACAATTAGTTTCCTTTGTATTCTTGGATGTGCATATAAAACATCCTACCTTGTTTTGGATGCCATATGAGCGCAAGCATTCTGAAAGCTTGTCTGCCAGATATGACCCTGTATGTGCCTTTGTGAGTCTGCATGTCAGTTAGCATGGACATTCTTAACTCCCCAAGACAACTGAGAAACAAATAAAATAAAAACCCACTGAATTAAATCTAATATCATCGTTATGAGGTGGCCAGTGACACATCGTGTCACTGTCACCCCAAGATAAGAAAATATGTTCGGCGCAGCCCACCCGTTGACTCCCAAATGAAGCCTGCCGTCATGTTTCTGTGAGGGGACTTAGACATCAGGAATAGTGGCAGGCTCAAGAATGACATACACACCTGGAGGATTTGTCCCACCTGCTGGTGGGATACCTTGAAGACCTCCTGGACGTCTCGGGATAATGTCTGTGCACTAGGGACCTCGACAGGCTCATAGAGCATTCACAGGATTGTTAGAAGCTCTGTGTCCTCGATAATGGCATACGGTTGGTGCCTGCGCGCCACCCAGATTGTCAGGAGGTAGCGAAGGCAGGCCACACTGTACGTCGAACCGTGTGCAAAACTTTTGATGCTGGAGGTGCCTGCTGTTGCCACCAGTGAACATCTTTCCTTGTGAGAGACAAGGTTGGATGTTGAATCATCAAGGCAAGAGCACGCCACAGATTTCAATGGTTGGCTAACCACAACTTTAGCTGACAATAGTTACGAAGATAAATTATGTACGTACATTTTGCAAACAAATATGTATCTAACAGACTTGCCATCGATCCTGATGTCCGGTGGCATCCTGAAATGTTCATAAACATATGATGTCCAGGATTTCTGTTGTTTCTCTGCCAAAAACAAGAGTCAGTCAATGAAATCATCCCCAGTCCCCCTAGAACTCACCCAGGACTTGTTGTGGTGTGCTATTAGCCACGTCATATCGTGTCTCAAACCGGTCTCTTCGCAACTCAGCCGGATTCCGGCCAGAAGACTTTGCACTTGTCATTGTGGCATTGGCAGATGACGGCTCAGAATCAGAGCTGTCATCTACGTGTGCTTGCATCCTTGTACGTTTCTTTGCGCGAGCCATTGATAAGATTGTCAAATACGTGTGAGTTACTGAGGTGAGACAACTGTTGTTAGAAAGGTTGTGGCATCCAATGCTTTTTAAAGTTCACCTAACAAAAGCATATTGTGTGGTCCTTCCCCACTACATCTTCCACAGACGCGAGTGTGGGTCGTAGACTTGTGGACCGTGGTTGGCATCGTGTTGGTCATGTGACCGACATGTGAAGTGTAATAATGTAAGTATATATCTGCAACTGTGTGGATATATACTAACATTGTGGTGGTGACCAGGGTAAGAAAGCCCAGGTATACCTGTCCGAGTACCTGAGCTCTCTCGCCCTAGACCCGCATCTGCATCCCATCCGTGGCCACGGTTTATCCGAATCCATGGGTGTGAAACCCACAGGTTTCCCACGGATGTACCTGTGAAAAACCCACGGGTCACCTGCACTCGTGTCATGCCTTAAATTTACGTCACGACAAGGAAATTGTTCATCGTCATTGGGTATATGTGGTCTGATTAGACTCGCATGAACCTTTGGTAGTATCCTCCTAGCTGTGAGCTCTGGAGGTAACTCAAGTTTCACAGTAGAAATGGAATTGTCCACTTCTATAACTGGATATGGCCCAATATAATTGGGCACTAATTTCTTTGCCCGTCCTTTAGGTAAGGACAGGTTCTTTGTAGACAGATATACTAGCTGTCCAACTTCATATGTCGTTCCTTGATGGTGTCTGATATTAGCAGTATCTGTCTGCTGTACTTGGCTTGCGATGATTGCATTGTGAGCATCAATCAGGTTCCACAACACTTGTTGTGCAAACTGCCATACTCCTCTGAATGTAGTATCCACTGATAGTACCTGCCCGATACGGGGCAAGTATCCACTGTTCAATTCGAATGGTGCATATCCTGTGGTCACACTGACTGAGCTGTTCAGTGCAAACTCTACCATTGGGCATTTCTCAGCCCAATCCTTCTGATCACTCTGCACTACCGTGTGGAGTATTTTCCCTACAGAATGATTTGCTCATTCTGTCGCTCCATCCGTCTGCGGGTGGAATGCTGTGGACATGAGCAGCTTCATGCCCATTATATGCTGCAATTCCCTCCAGAATATGGAGGTGAATTTGGAGTTGTGATCCGATATGATTGACTCAGGTACTCCATGCAAGCATATTACCTCTTTGAGGTATAACCATGCAACTTGTTGCACCATAACTCTCATCGTAGTTGGCACTAGATGCACCATAGACATGAGTCTGTCAATCACGGCTAGTAAATAGTTGTGACCCTTCTATTCTGGCAATGGACCAACAAAGTCCATTCCAATAGACTGCCACAGTCTATCAGGTATTGGCAGGGTATGTAACAACCCTGCTGGTCGTCTATTGTCCTTCTTTGCAGCCTGACAGGCTGCACAGGATCCACAGAATGACTCTATGTTGGCTGCCATTCCTGACCACCAGTACGATCACCTGATGTACTTGTCAGGTTTGAATTGCCCAAAGTGGCCAACTACTCTATGTGCATGATCAATAATTATCTCGACCATTCTCCTCCCCCTGGAAAAAACTTCCCAGGGGAGACACACTATGTCTTTATGGAACTGGTTCTTTGTCCAAACCAGTCCATTTCTCACCCCAAATTGAGGGTGAGCCTCAGGATTTGCCAATACTTTCTTGAGTATTGGATCTGTTCCATAGCCATTGGCTACGGCTTGTTTTAGGTCAAACTCACGTTCTACGTGTGAACATAGACTCTCTGAGTCTGCACCCGATTTAATAGTACATTGTCCTCCTCATTACCTTCCACCTGTGTGGAAGGTTCTTCCCCTGCTTGTTTCATCTGCTGCCCGTCTATGACACACTGCTCTGTTGCATCTTGTAATCGTTGTGACCATCATGCTGCGGCCATTCGTATTTCTATGAATCTATCCATTGGGAGAAATTCTCCTTCTGGGTCTAGCTGCGCATCTGTGTCGACGTATTCTTCTGCTGGGTGACTTTCACCCTGCTTGTCATTCTCGTAGTAGCACAACAGACAGTCGGCTACCTTGTTCTCCACCCCTGGTACATGTACTGTGGTATAGTTGAATCTGGAGAGAGATTCCCACCAGCGCACCTGTCTGTCTGACAGATGCTGTTGTGTCTTGAAGTATTTGAGACCTTTGTTATCCGTCACCAGTGTGAACTGGCGACCTAGCAGCTTATCCTCCCACTTCATAAGTGCTTCAAGGATAGCAATCATCTCGTGCTCATGCATTTTGTAACACTGTTGCGTGGGACTGAATTTCTTTGAGAGAAATCCTGCTGGATGACAAGTCATCCAGTCCGGACCTTGTCTGTAAACTGCTCCGACTCCAGACTTGGAACCGTTGGTCACAACCCAAATGGGTTCTGTACTAGCGTGATTTAAAGGCTTCAAAATTGGAGCCTTACATGCTAGTGCTTTGATGGATTCAAAACACTTATCCATCAAGGGTGTCCATTGAAACATCCTATTGTTGCGCACACTTCCTGATAAGGGAGTTGTATATGCCATCAAATCTGGCATATATGGTGCCAGATACTGCATGAGTCCCAGAAATCGTTGGACATTGTTAAATGTTCAAGGTCTTCTCCAACCTCCAACCTTCTCCATTTTATCTGCATCGGCATGTATGCCCTTGTCATCTATTATGTGACCAAGGCATTCCATGCAAGGCAAATACAAATCAATCTTGGATTGATTTCCGCTGAGGAACAAATGTGCCTTGTGTAAAATATCAAACACCTTTCGAAGGTGTTTTTCGTGCTCTTCTATAGAGCTTGAATAAATGAATATATCATCCAAGTATACGTGGACTGATCGACCAATTTGGTTACGAAAAATCAATGTCATGAGATGTTGAAATGTAGATGGCGTGTTACAGTTGCCAATCTGCATAACCTGGCTTTTGAATGTACTGAATATGGTCGTGAAAGCCGTCTTGTCGATGTCCTCCTCGACTACGCGTATTTGTTTGTATGCGTTGGACATGTCAAGCTTGGATCAATACGCGGCACGAGCTATGTCATGCTGGATCGTATCCTGGTCTGGGAAGGGCGTAATGTCCTTCACCATGTTGTCATTGCTTAAACGTAGGTCTATCGCTGTTCCTGTTTTTCTTCGGAATGCATAGTGCTGGCGCTGCAGAATGTACAGACACTGATACCCACCTACCAGCAGTGGTATACCAGTCGACTTTGTCAATCAGTTCATTTCGAAGTGCTTCTGGGCACTTTGGTAACCAATAATGAAACTGTTTGGTTTCATCTATGAACTTAATTTCGTGGTTGATCTCCCTCCAAGGAGGAAGTTCTAATGGCACACCTCTGAAGAGGTCTGCGTACTCTAGCTCCCATCTTTCCCTTAGTTTGGGAAAGTCATCCACCGTCAATAATGGTTGCTTGGTGCCAGTACATCCTTCGGTAATCTTGTCAGTACATTGGTCGAGTAGACCAATGTCAATGTTTCTTTGGTTTTCTTTCCATTTTCCCTTGTCTCGCCTCCCATCTGGTGAGCTCATCGATGGCTCTACGTGCAACGAAGAGCCATTCATGAGTCACGGTTTGTTGCTCACCAGTTTGGGCTTAAGACTCACAATTTGAGACTTGCATTCAGCTGGGTTTTTATAGTCCAGCTGCTCTTCCCAAGCATTTGCGTGGTTCGGAATTACTTCCTTTCCCATACGAATGCATCTCTTGTCTCTAAAGTTGAGGGATATCCCTAATTTACGTAGGAATGGTGTTCCTTGTATTGTGTCGTAATAGTCTATGTTCGCTATATCAAAGTATTCCTCAATATTATGCTCACCAGAGTGGATGTTGGTGTGTGTTCCATAGTTGATGGTCGACTTACTGCCGACACATGCTAGCTGTAGACCAATTGGACGTTCAAGTTTGAATGTCTTAATGCCTACAGCATGTATGAAATCTGGAGAGAGCATAACTCCCTCACACCCGCTGTCTAGTAGACAGTGGGCTCTGACTCCACCAATCTCCCAATACCCAGAGATTGTTTGGTTGTCTATACGCGCCCGTTTGGGGCACATCTTATCCCGCGGTCTGAACTGATGATCATAGACAGGCTCAATGGTCCTGTCTACAACTCCCATGTGGATGCGGAAGTCCTTGTTTCAACTTAAACCACCACTGATTGTGGTAGTTGGTGTCTGCGCCACATATATGCACTGCCTTTCTTCATACAATCCTCCTAGCAGACGTATTCCGTCCACTCAATACGAGCCTTGCGTTCTTGTATCATCGTCATCATCGCATTGATAAGGTGTGAGCTCCGACTGGTAATCAGTGACTAGTTTGCTGATTTTGTTCTCATGGTCGTCCTGGACATCCATTCGCTCATCTAGTTTGCCACTTTGTGGCTCCTCCTCCCCTTCTTGAGCACTCCCTGAGTGCTCAACCACTTCTTCCAGCTGTGCACCTGCTATGTGCAGTTTATTCTTCCACTGTGGGCAATTCAGCTTGATATGCCCGACCTGTCCACACTTGTAGCACATCATCTCTGTGCTACGTCCTTGACCCCCTGAACCTCCAGAAGGTTTTGTGAAGGATGAGAAGCGACAGGAGCTCCAGCTCCAGCTATCTGCATAGCCTGTACCCCTGTTTGGGGTACACTTGGCCTTGTTTCTGCTTGAGGTCAAGCATTTGGTGGACAATATATAGTCTGCTTCACGGTAGAATGGCTTCCTGTATTGGGAGCTCGAGATAAGCTCGGCACAGCCTGATTTCAACTAGTTGTTGACATTGGCTTTGCCTGCGGCACGTGAGCGCTGCTAGGCTCCGTCTTATGCAACCTGATGTCATATCGAGATGCATCCTCTACAGCCTTTGCGGCTTCATATAACTCAGTTATTGAACTGAATTCTGTCGTGTAGCCTAATTTTAAGACTTCATGATGCAGCACTTCTTGAAGCACTGCTATGAACCATTTGCAGATCGTATACTCATCTGGGGGATGTATCATCCACACTGCATACTTCGTAATATTGTTCAGTAATTCCTGAAAGGTTTTGGTCCCTTGCACAATTGTGTCGAACTTATTCGATGCATGCCTGTGCGTGAGTGCATGAAGGAACCACTGTTGTAACCCAGCAATTGCACTTTCCAGGGTCCAGTTGATTACGACTCGATCATGACACTCAATATTTCGAGTGTACCACTCCAATGCCTCGCCCTTGAGGCGAGTGCCTAAATAGTTTAATTGGAGTTCCATGCTGGATGGTCCCAATAGACTATTCATGCCTAGCTATCTCAGGATCCCTGAGATAAAGTTCTTGAATTCTTCATGTCTGGCTCGCTGCCCTTGTGTTTCTCAAGGGCAGCTCACACCATCTTCGCGACTCCATCTACATACGTAGGTGGATTTCCTCCTACCTCCTGGATCCTCCATTCAGGATCCGTGACTGTTAGTGATACAGCACGTGGTATTGCTTGTATCTGCTTGTGCGGTCGGGGGATGTGAGTATTCACGTCCTGCTGCACTGGTGGATCAACGATGTCTTCGTCAATCTGATACAACGGTTGACGTTTGTCAGCCATTAAAAATGCATCCCTCAGTCTATAACTGCTACTGAGGACGGATCGAGCCACTCTCGCTGACTTGATCAGTTTATTGAAGGCTTCGCCTTTGATCCCAGCAGTATATGCCTCTTTGACTAGTTTATCCGCGTGTTTAGCACGGAGTTCTAGCACACGGTGCTTCTGTTGCGCTGCCTTATGTTTGATCCTATCCCAGTGATCGAACTCATGTTCAAGACTAACATGAGTGCTAGTCGTGGTACTGACACAATCAGCGTCAGACTTCATCATCTCCCGTGGTGACTGTTGGGTCACTGCTTTGAGCACTTCTTGCTCATCATAAGTTTTCTTTTGATCTGCGAATTCCTTTGTGGATATTTTCTCTATTGCGAGCCTCTAGCTCATGATCTGTCTCCTCCTCAGTATGCCGGTGCGTACTGACACTGTCTTGTTCTATCGTGGCACTAGGTTCTCGAGGACCACTTCTAGTACTCGGACCAGATGGAGGTGGCATCCTCTGTCTGTCTCACTTCCTGCGAGCCTTCTCTGCTTTGCGGTCAACTTCACAATTCCTATTGGGATTGTTGCCATGCTCGGGGACTTTTCCTCACAAAGGTCCTTGTATTTCCTCCTCCAGGGACTGTATTAACAGTTCCATACCATCTCCTAGTGTTTGGAGTTGGTTCACGGCGTTGTCCACTGCACGAGCTGCCTCAGCCGCTTGCTGGCTCACTCCACGCGTAGTATCTACGTGTTTATGGCTCTCAAAGAGAGCCATAATCATCTGGGCAATGTGTCCGGTTGTATGTTTGTATCGCCAGGTTTCTTCATCCTGGCGCGCCGATCCTTGCTCTATCGTCCCTGTTTGGGATGGTGAACTTCACAATCCACGATGTTCTTGGACATGTGGGAGCTGTGACATTTGCACCCCCAGCAAATTGTCCATGTTGCTAGTCGGCGGCTCTCTTGACTCATCGAGAGATGATCGTAACTTCGACCTAGTCGAAGTTCTTTTAGTTCTCTTAATGGACAATATATCATCCGTTTCTGATTCCTTTGGTGCAGATCTTCTTAGATCTGCTGATACTCACTTTCGACTCCTAGAGTCAGAAGCTACAGGCGTCGTAGTGATATGAGGACTAGCTATCCTCATTGGTGTTCCCGTTCGCCTGTCCACATCGTGGGCAGGCTCAACTCTCCTGTCTGGGCCCTTGGCTGTGGCTCCAGACGTATCTTGATCCTCTCTGGATCTAGATGTTCGGCTTCAAGTTCTTATCAAAGTCATAGATCTATGATCTATCAGCCACACTGTGGCATTCTTCGATTGATTTAGAAGAATAAACAGTAAATGTCTGTTTACTGTTTCCAAGAATTCCGGCACATGTTAAACTTGTCGGTTTGGGTAAAAAGATCAGTTTGATGTTTTCTTATCGGAGTGCTGCCAATGGTTTTGGCAGTCAAAAATGTGTAAGAAACTTATTGCATCACATGAAACAGACTGTGCCAATATTTATTGGTGTCTGCGACTAGTGTGGTTACAAGTAAAGTTATGATTGCTTATCTAATTACTTGTGGACAACTGTATAGTTGTCCACTATCTACAGGCACCTCTAGTGGGTGGCTTATATAATACAACCCATAAGCCACTCTGGTGACTTATATACCCTAATTAGTAGCATATATGCTACTGTAAGAATCTACATTCTTACAGTAATTCTGTTGTGCCATATTGAATTTTCCTGACCAGAAGACAGCGACGTCAGTGGTCTTCCAGTCTTCTCCCTGGCTGATCAAACCACTACCACCTGAATGGCACACATTGCAGATGACATTTATAGGTGGTTTGTTTTCTCCACAACGTAGTGTGACCCTATGGTGATCACGCCATTCGTTAGTGATATGTTTGACCTCATCAAACGCTCTCTGTTCATTCTCTGTCCAATGGCATGGTTGAGTAGGCGCTGATCTTCAATGTAATATGCCCATGCTGATGCGTATTCCTGGGCAATCTGGGGATAGGAATCCCATCACGCCCAAGAAACCTTGTAACAGGTTGTGGTTTGTTGGTACCTTCCAATTTAAAATCTGGTTGACTTTGTGTGGATCCATGGCAATCCCTTTACTATCAACAAGATGACCTAGGACATACAAATCTTTGATGAAGAAGTTTAGTTTGTGGGTACTCAGGTAAAATTTCTCATTGCGAAGTACGTCTATTACTTTCTTAACATGTCTTACGTGTTCTTCAGGGCTATCTGAATATATCATGATGTCGTCTAGGTACACATGCATGAACACACCGAGGTAAGGTCCAAAGATATGGTTCATTAATGTTTGGTAAGTGGCGCCGGCATTGCAATCTCCTTGTTGCATCACCAGGCTTACCATCATGCCATCTGGAGTTGAGAAAAGTGTCCTAGGTATGTGATCAGGCTCAACTCTTATTTGTTTGTAGGCATCTTTGCCATCTAACGAGCTTCTATAGGGATGAGCCACAATGTTCCTTAGGATTGTATCAATGTCAGGCAAAGGTGAGGCCTTCTTGACAGTGTTGGCATTCCATCCACAATCGTCCATGGTACATTGTAGTCGTAGAACACCAACCTTTTTATTTAGCTTTTTTAGCATCAACATTGGCATGGCATTGGTTCCCATCATGAATTTCCAGTGCCCTGTAGCCAGGTAAGCTTCTCTCTTTTCTTGCCATAATGGTCTTAAAGCTTCCAGGCACTTAGATGGGTGCCATCAGTAGATTTTAGACTCGTCTATGAGAGGTATCGTGTGGTTGATTGCACGAAGCAGGGGAAGCGGTGTTTCGATGGCATCTTCGCAGATGTCTGTTGCGCATTCACGCAATTCTTTCCACAGCTTTTCCAGGTTTTCTTCTGCCAAATCCACCATTCTGGATGACACATGTGCAACTTCATTGCCTTCTATTGGCATAGCTTCTTTAGACCTGACGGCTAATTGGTAGGGGTTGAATCCCATTAGTACCTTGTGTTGAAACAAAAACAGCATTCCTAAGATCAAATTGTAGCTGTCTAGATTAATGATGTCAAAGGTACACTTTTCGCTTATATCCTGATACTCGAAGTCTACTTTTGTGCCATAGTTGATGACTGTGCATGACTCTGACACAGCCAATTGTACAGGAAGTGGTTTGGTTAAAGGTTCGTGCTTTAGCTTCAATTGATCCACTAAGGTTGTTGACATGAAATTGGATAGTGACCCTGAATCCAGAAGTGCACGGATGGGTTCTTTGTTGATGTATACTAGGATGATGAAGCTCTTGGGAACTGCTCTCTTCAAATCCTTTGGTTTAGCGGTGTTCCTTTGGAGGATTTGAGACGGTTATGCTGCCGTTGAGTGCAATGTGCAGGTGTCATACTTTGTTTTCCCTTGTAAAATCGTTGACGGTATACCCTCCCCTTCAGGCTCTAGTTTAAAGCTTATACTAGGTACAATCCTTCTAATCAGGTGTCTCTCAAAGCCACTGAGTAGTTCACCACACACTTCAAAAGTGCACTTTTTGATGAATAGCCACTCCAGTAAGTTGAACTTCAGATTTTCGATTTGGATTCAGGTGAGTACATGTTCATCTCCGTTATGAAAGTCGTTTAACAGAAATGTGTCAGGACCTCCAAATTCACATATCGAGAACCGTTTGCTATTATACGGGTTTTGAGAAGGTTTGTGGTAGTAGTCCCACACGAAGGGTACAGTGTTTCTCAGCTCACTCAAGATTTTAGAGAACAAAACGGGCACCCTCTTGTTGGTGACTGGTCCATTCAAGTGGAACAGACCTAATTCAACCACAGTGTGTGTGAGTGACCTTGTTGCATCTTCATCTATGTTCAGAGTAACAGCCTGTGATGCTGTAGGTGCTCTTAGATGTTGCCTCTTAGGGCAATCTTTGCTTAAGTGCCCCTCTTGTTCACATTCAAAACAGCGATTTTGTGCACGCAACTCGTTCATACGTGCGCAAGACAGTTTACACCCAGGCGAGCTTCTATTTGACTTTGCTTTGATGTCCACTCTATCCTTTCCGGTTTTTTTTCATTTACTAACTTGTGGACAGTGCCGTCATTTGTCCATGTATCATCTTGGGCAGACCTGTGCCTCCTAGTCTGCAGAGATGTTCAAGTTTCGGACACATGTTCATGGCTTCTATGGTTACTGTTCACAGTCTTTCGTATTGTGAGTGCCATTTCAAATGCTTCTGCAGCTAGTTCCAGTTCACTGAAAGTTGAGAATTCCGGGTTGAATTTCTCTGTAGCCCAACGTTCTTGTATCTGCTGTTGTGCGCCATTCCAAAAGTACACCGTGAGTTGCCTTTCACTTATGTCTCCGATACTATTCAACAATGCCCTAATTTGGCGAGCATAGTCCCAAACAGGTAAGTCTCGTTGAGAGAATGTAGCTAATTTCTTTCATTGCTCAGATCTGAAGTTTGGAGGGAAACAGTAATTGAAGAGTTCCTTGAAGAAGGTCTTCAGGTCCCATTGCTGGCCAGCCATCATTATTTCTAGCTCGAAGAAAGTATATGCTCTCCCTTTCACGTATTTCTTTAACCTTTTCACCTGATTGGAGCTTCTGATATGTGAAGACTCTAGGTAATCGACACACTCATAGGTCCACTTTTGAAATACATCAAATTTGGGTTCACCATAGTAGATGAATGGGGGTTCTGCCTTCACGGCAGACTGCTCATGTCGAATTTGGTCTCGTAAGTCTTCCCATTTACGTTTTGCTATTCTCTTACGTCGCATACCTGCAGAATCATCTGTGTCAGGGTTGGGAGGTCTTGGACCGGGCGATTCAGCTCTAGGTTCATTTTTGTTTTCATTTGTGTCTGTTCCAGAGTTGACAAACTTAAACAAAAAGCTGTTTTGTGGCATTTGCGAAGAAGCCCTTACTGGCTTATCGTGGCTGATTGTAGGTTCTCTAGATTCCGACTTTGATACATTTGAAACCTTTTTGAGTTTTGGCACAGGTGATTGATGCCTGGATGGGGCTGCTACTGTGTCTCATATCTTTTGCTCTAGCTGCCTCAATCCTTTCTGGTGTCTAAAAGTACGTTTTGCATCTTTGTCAAGACATTCTTGAAGTTCACGAGCTAGCACAGCGTCAGCTTCGATTTGTTTTAGCCTTTGTATGTTGTCTTCATCAAGATCACTAAGTACGTCTTTGGTCAATCGTTGGTACTGCTCGGACCTCATGCGTCCTTTATTCTTTTCTTTAGCTGTGAGCCTAAGTGGCAGGCTTCATCTAGCATTAGGATGAGTGGATGGGCTGGGAGTGGCGTTAGAGCGAGCAGGGGAGACAATCTGGGGTATTCCATTGAAACCTTGTATGAGAGCGGTGTTCCGTATGCTCTGCTCAGTTGTGGTCTCTGAACTGACAGTATTGGCGATACACCCTCCAGCTTCGGCCTTCTTCATGAACTCAACACGGTTCATGACTCAGTCTCTGATACTTCCTGACAACCCATCTAGGACTTGCTCAAAAAGAGAGCTACTAACAGAGTTATGTGTAACTTGGGGCAACATGGATTCTTTAGGTTCTTTCTTAATCCAGTCTACTGGTATGTCACCCAAATCATCATCATCCTCTGAATAGTCTGACCAGCAGCATTTTGGTTCAGACCTGAAGGTATAGCGATTATCCTCAGAAGAGGAGTCTTCTTTGAACCAACCTCCGAAGAATTTAGGTTTCGTGTCTAGCCTGGGTGGTGATGACATACGTATGTGTGACTTCAATTGCGGCTCACTGAAATCGGATTTGTTGTCGTCTATGCTGATGTCGTAGCTCGATCCATTGTTGCCTTCTCGGACCGAAGTGCTGTCATCTAGCAGTCATTCTAATGCACTTGCAACTACTGTCGAGAAGTCACACATCTTCCCCGAACGGGGACCCCGAACGGGGACCCCTGGTGGTTACCATACTCAAGACGGTGGGAATTATAGTGTGGATGCATCTTGTATCGGTTGTCAGATTGGCTGTCAGTGTCCAACACAGGACTTGACGAAGAGCGAGCGAACATCCCTTGTTCGCTCTCGACTCTTGTGTTCTCGTCGTTGTCTCCTCTGTACGTGGTTCCGGAGCGAGTCATCATTCCTAAATGGTCGACTCTAAGTAAGGTGTGGTGAAAGGCTTGGGGTGATCAGTCCCAGGCCGAAGATCAAGAGTAGGTTTAGTAGTTCAAAAAATGTGAGGAGGATGCTACTTAGCAGCATAGTCTCCATACATGGTGAGTTTCTCAAGTCCGTTAGTGCAGTAGAACTGTTCAAAATAAACTCTTGTTCTGTCTGGCAGAAATGAAGGGAAAAAGAAACTAACTAGTATCTAACTAGTCAAACTATATAAAGGGGGAATCCTCAGAATATTTGGACCAGGGGGGCCACATGATGAGGATGATGAATCCTATGAGAACTAACACGGATAGAAATATAAACGAACATGTGGTATTCATGGTTGGTTTGTCATCGGATGATGACAAACCATAGAAGTCTTCAATCACCTTACACGTGCATGCAGAAATGCATTACAGCAGTTTGCATAGGCTAAGGCGCCAGCTCAAATTTGGTCCCTGAGCACATTTTGGAAAGATTATTAGCTATGGAAATGAGTTTATTCTGAGTTTAGGTAAGGAACAAACTTACACCCGGTGAATCTCAGACGTGTTTAGCCATCCGCACCTGCTATCCACTCTTTCTTGCCCCCTTTCCTTCTTCCTTCCCTGCCTCCCTCACTTGCTAGTAGGTTGGCTTGAGCTGCCTCGGGATTTTCGGACCAGCTGACAAACATTGTGTAGTATTAGCGGCACGAGTCCTGGGTGTGATCTAGCGTCTTTGGAGCTATGGTCATTGCTCCCCAGGTTGGACCCTCAACCCGTTTATAGTCACAATGGTTCTAGTCCATTGTTCCTTTATGCCTCGCTTCGCTTCCCTGACCCGCAGGTCTGTTTGCTTTTCACTGAGCCACTGCTGCGCCGCTTCTAACCTTTCCTGCAGCCGTTTAGTTTCCTTGCTTAAATTTGTCGTTCCTCCCATCAATATCTATATGCCAAGTGAAGAGAATGAATCTAGACAGAGTGAATCATCCCAAACATCGGCGGAACAAGAGGTGGCCAAATTGTGTCTGGAAATTGTCGACCAGCGTCGGAACGGAACAATTAGCGGTGCACAGGCCATCGTCAATCTCACAGGTTTGCTCCCCGGACTGAGAGGAGAAGCAGCACTCCTTCAGTATCTTGAGCAACTCTACGAGACCGAGCGAATCAGAGCTGCCGCTGAAGAGCGGGGAAAGCAGGCACGACGAACGGAACGAGATACGACCCTGGATGCTGAAACGAATCAAGGCATCAATGCAGGGGAGCAGCGAGAGAGTGATGCTGGTAATGTCTCGACACGGAAGAGATCCCATCACGACGATACCGAAGACGATGGTACAAGCGGATCAAAGAGACAAGGAGACGATGCTCTCTTCGGATGGAGGCATGCACATGTACCGCAGCTCCTTACTGACGAACCCATCGATCCCATACTCGAGCGCACACTCAAGCTTAAATGGAACTACTTACTTGATTCCAAAGGGACTAAAGCGGACCTTGTCGGACAGAGAGGATGCCCGGAGTTCCCAGATAATCTCTGGATTGATGTCCTCCTTGATCGGTTCATCGACCTCGACAGAGTCTACACCAGAGCCTATTCTCTCACGGCTGAGTACAAGCATACCGAGAAGATGGGGGATCTTGAAATCGTTGTCAACTCCGGAGGTTGGGGTTCGGCAGCAACCAAAGTTGTTAGAACGCATGGGGAATGGTCTATCGCCTTTGCCAAACTCAAGGACACCGTTCTTTTTGCCTATCCACACCGATCGAAAGAGTTCGAAGATTACGAACGTTTCATCATCAGACAGTTTGCAGCCTTACAAGAAACCACGCTACACTTGCGCGTCATCAATCTCGATTGGGCCATCCGGCTCAGGGTTGCAAGATCCAACAGATTTTTACTCACCTCATTCAACAAGTTCAATGACCTGGTCACCCAGCACCTCCTTGCCCCTGCCACCAGCAGCTACTCTAGGTCAAGTTCCTTCAAAAAACCGAGGCGGGATGTTGACTCTTCAGCACCAGTTTGCCACAGATGGAATGCAGGGCGCTGTGACCCAAGCACTTGTAGATTCCGACACTGTTGTCTTGCCTGTGGAGGAGGACATTGTGAGCGAGATTGTCAGGAAAGACAAAAACGTGTCGGTGAGAAGCAAAAGTAAGGACGAACGGTGGATGCGTCCCAGATGGACAAGGGGTTTCTTGTGGTCCGCTAATACAGCCAGTCCCACGCCTTCCGCTTCTGCTACAGAGACAGCACAACCTCTGCCTGGTGTACCTGAGGACATGCTGAGATCGGTTCCGATTAATCAGACAATCAATGCGCATCCAAACCTCTTCAAGATAGTTACTCCCATAAATGTTGAGAAGTACGAGAGCCTGCTCAACTCTCATCCTAACAGATCCCTTGTTCAATCAGTTTGTTGTGGATTGCGCCAGGGTTTTTGGCCTTTTGCAGAGATAGGCCCTGACGATCCAATCACCTTTGACTTACCCCACCGCAAACTCGACGTTCAAGCCTCAGAATTCATTCATATGCAGCGTGACATTGAACTGGCTGAAGGCAGGTATTCGGAATCATTTGGGACAGATCTCTTGCCTGGGATGTATAGCCCTCCTATCCACGTTGTCCCGAAACCTCACAGTGACAAGTTTCGACTTATCAATGATCACAGTGCTGGGCCGCATGCTCTCAACTCATGGATTTCAAAGGTCAATGGTCATATATGTCTTGATAACTTGCAAGATTTCGGTGCAATATTACATAGGGTTCTCAAGGAACATGGTCAGCCTCCAGCCTGGCTATGGAAATCTGACGTTTCTGCAGCATATCTCCAGATGCCAGCTAGCCCATATTGGCAGATTAAACAAATAGTCACGGTAGATGGGCAACGTCATGTCGATAGGTGCCTCGTTTTTGGGAGTCGCACTTCTCCTCGCATGTGGTGTACTTTCTTTGGGCTTGTCATTTGGATCACCATCTATGTTCGTTCTATACCGGATCTTTTACACTATATGGATGATATGTGGTCTTATGATATGGATGAGAAGCTCATCTACTATGCACCATATGACTCTTTTTATCCATGGAAGCAGGTCTTGTCACTGCATCTATGGGATGATTTGAACTTGCCGCACTCGAAAGACAAGCAGATTTTTGGCCATACTTTAGAAATTGTCAGCTTGCTTGTCAACCCCTCTTCAATGACGATCACCATGGTTGGTGAACGAAAGGATGAACTCGTCGCTGCGATTCGGGCCTTTATCAACACAACGGTTGTCAGGCACCGTCCTCTTTTGGAGTGGCAGCGTCTCTTGGGGTGGATTAATTGGGCACTTAATGTTTTTCCTCTCCTCAAGCCAGGCCTGCAATTGGCCTATGCAAAGATTAGTGGGAAATCTCTTTCGCGTGCCCCTATTTTTATAAACCATGCTGTGATACAAGACTTGGGATGGGTTGCTTCTGTGATGGAAGAAGCTGATGGTGTGCACATGCTTGAGTCCACAGAATGGACCCCTGGCGAAGCTGACCTTCACATTTTTTGTGACGCCACCTTAACACACACCTTGCCTTTTATTGTCCTGCTTATAACTCTGCCTTTTGCTCTGCTGCACCCATGGACACTCTACGCTCTTCTATTTTCTTCTTCGAGGCCTTGGCTGTTGTCTCGGCCTTGGCCTGGGCTTCCCAACTAGCCTCACCCCCTCATCGACTCCTCATTCATTCGGACTCTCTCAACACCATTGAGATGTTCCATTCGCTCAAAGCACTTGAAGGGTATAATGATCTACTCTTATATGCTATGCGCATTCTCCTTCTGTCCAGAATTTCACTTCGAGTTGCTCACATTTCTGGCAAGGATAACACTGTTGCTGATGCGCTGTCATGCATGCTCCTTGATGTCGTGTTGTCCCTTCATCCTAACCTTGACATTAGGTTTTTTCAACCCCCTCAGGATGCGTTGGGAGCTGTGCAGTTATGATGCACGCTGCTACCAAGTCTAGGCAACCTCAGCGTGTTGCCTGGACTCACGAGCGGCTCCTTCGGGAGCGTGCCATCGCCCTGGGTCATGCTATTGACCTGTCAACTGTTCAGACCTATAATTCCCATTTACATTCCTATCTCACCTTTGTCAAACTTCACGGTTTTGCGGTGGAACCAACTATCGATATTCTAAGCTTCTACATTGTTTACATGTCTCATCATATCAAGCCACAATCAGTTGGGTCTTACCTTTCGGGCATTTGCAACTTACTTGAACCGCATTTCCCTAATGTTCACGAGCTTCGAAAACATCAGCTTGTTGTTCATACTCTGAACGGCATGAAGAAGCTTAGGGGTGCACATCCTCCTGCCCGCAAATGGCCTATTTCCGATTCTGATTTATTGTGCTTACTCGACCACTATGCCTCACCCTCTTATGATAACCTCCTTTTCATCATGATGCTCCTTACTGGTTTCCACGCGTTGTTACGAACTGCCGAATTTACACAACCGGAGAGTCTTTCAAAGCAAGACTCTCGGAAGTGCGTCCTGTGGCACTCACTATCCTTCCAGCTTGACCACTTCAGTTTCCTGTTGCCCTACCATAAAGCTGATCGTTTTTTCGAGGGGAACATTGTCATGGTCCATATGCGTTCTCCACCTCATCGTCTTTGCCCTCTTGTTGCCATGTGTTCTTATGCCACAGCCCGTGACCGTCTGTTCCCATATCATCCTGAGCTGTGGTTGACTTCTGAGGGTAACATGTCTACTTACTCTTGGTTTGTCTCCCGGCTGCATGCCATCCTTGACTGTGACATTGGCGGTCACTCTATCCGTTCAGGTGGTGCAACCGCTCTTGCCCCTCGCAGGGGTCCCTGATTCCATGATTCAGGCTATGGGCCGCTGGTCTTTGGAAACTTTTCAGATTTATGTGCGCAAGCACCCTGTCCTGTTGCAGGCGTTACTTCATGGATACCCATTCAACATCTCTGCTTGAGTCGCTTTCCTTCCTTTTCACCACCACCTCCCCTCCTCTCTCCTTCTTCAGGTATTTCTTAGGGTGCAGCTCCTATACACGCATTGGCGCCTCCAGGTGTCGTATACCCGTACTCACTAGTTCTTTTCGTCTACTTTGTGGCTCAAGGGTGAGATTCGTCTGAGTTTAGGTAAGGAACGAACTTACACCCGGCGAATCTCAGACGCGTTTAGCCTTCCGTGCCTGCTATCCACTCTTTCCTGCCCCCTTGCCTTCTTCCTTCCCTGCCTCCCTCACCCGCTAGTAGGTTGGCTTGAGCTGCCTCAGGATTTTCAGACCAGCTGATGAACGTTGTGTAGTATTAGCGGCACGAGTCCTGGGTGTGATGTAGCGTCTTCGGAGCTATGGTCATCGCTCCCTCAACCCGTTTATAGTCGCAATGGTTCTAGTCCGTTGTCCCTTTACACCTTGCTTCGCTTCCCTGACCAAACTCATTGCCATAGCTAATACTCTTTCCAAAATGGCCTGGGCTCAGATTTTCAGCTGGCGCCTTAAGTTATGCAAACTGCTGTAATGACTACCTAGATCCCTGAAGTTATTCGAATCTCAACCTTGAGCCACAAAGTAGACGAAAAGAACTAGCGAGTACGGGTATACAACGTCTGGAGGCGCCAATGTATGTATAGGAGCTGCACCAAGGGTTTACAAAAAGGCAACGGCTGCGTTAAAACCTGTGGGGAAAAAGCATGACCGTGCAGGACATACAAAAGGACGAGCAACATAATATATAAGGAGGCAAGGAAAACCATAGGGAGAGGTGGGTGGGTAAGCAAGGAAACTAAACGGCTGCAGGAAAGGTTAGAAGCGGCGCAGCGGCGGCTCAGCAAAAAACAAACAGACCTGCGGTCAGGGAAGCGAAGCAAGGTGTAAAGGGACAACGGACTAGAACCATTGCGACTATAAACGGGTTGAGGGAGCGATGACCATAGCTCCGAAGACGCTACATCACACCCAGGACTCGTGCGCTAATACTACACAACGTTCATCAGCTGGTCTGAAAATCCTGAGGCAGCTCAAGCCAACCTACTAGCGGGTGAGGGAGGCAGGGAAGGAAGAAGGCAAGGGGGCAGGAAAGAGTGGATAGCAGGCACGGAAGGCTAAACGCGTCTGAGATTCGCCGGGTGTAAGTTCGTTCCTTACCTAAACTCAGACGAATCTCACCCTTGAGCCACAAAGTAGACGAAAAGAACTAGTGAGTACGGGTATACGACACCTGGAGGCGCCAATGCGTGTATAGGAGCTGCACCCTAAGAAATACCTGAAGAAGGAGAGAGGAGGGGAGGTGGTGGTGAAAAGGAAGGAAAGCGACTCAAGCAGAGATGTTGAATGGGTATCCATGAAGTAACGCCTGCAACAGGACAGGGTGCTTGCGCACATAAATCTGAAAAGTTTCCAAAGACCAGCGGCCCCATAGCCTGAATCATGGAATCAGGGACCCCTGCGAGGGGCAAGAGCGGTTGCACCACCTGAACGGATAGAGTGACCGCCAATGTCACAGTCAAGGATGGCATGCAGCCGGGAGACAAACCAAGAGTAAGTAGACATGTTACCCTCAGAAGTCAACCACAGCTCAGGATGATATGGGAACAGACGGTCACGGGCTGTGGCATAAGAACACATGGCAACAAGAGGGCAAAGACGATGAGGTGGAGAACGCATATGGACCATGACAATGTTCCCCTCGAAAAAACGATCAGCTTTATGGTAGGGCAACAGGAAACTGAAGTGGTCAAGCTGGAAGGATAGTGAGTGCCACAGGACGCACTTCCGAGAGTCTTGCTTTGAAAGACTCTCCGGTTGTGTAAATTCGGCAGTTCGTAACAACGCGTGGAAACCAGTAAGGAGCATCATGATGAAAAGGAGGTTATCATAAGAGGGTGAGGCATAGTGGTCGAGTAAGCACAATAAATCAGAATCGGAAATAGGCCATTTGCGGGCAGGAGGATGTGCACCCCTAAGCTTCTTCATGCCGTTCAGAGTATGAACAACAAGCTGATGTTTTCGAAGCTCGTGAACATTAGGGAAATGCGGTTCAAGTAAGTTGCAAATGCCCGAAAGGTAAGACCCAACTGATTGTGGCTTGATATGATGAGACATGTAAACAATGTAGAAGCTTAGAATATCGATAGTTGGTTCCCCGCAAAACCGTGAAGTTTGACAAAAGGTGAGATAGGAATGTAAATGGGAATTATAGGTCTGAACAGTTGACAGGTCAATAGCATGACCCAGGGCGATGGCACGCTCCCGAAGGAGCCGCTCGTGAGTCCAGGCAACACGCTGAGGTTGCCTAGACTTGGTAGCAGCGTGCATCATAACTGCACAGCTCCCAACGCATCCTGAGGGGGTTGAAAAAACCTAATGTCAAGGTTAGGATGAAGGGACAACACGACATCAAGGAGCATGCATGACAGCGCATCAGCAACAGTGTTATCCTTGCCAGAAATGTGAGCAACTCGAAGTGAAATTCTGGACAGAAGGAGAATGCGCATAGCATATAAGAGTAGATCATTATACCCTTCAAGTGCTTTTGAGCGAATGGAACATCTCAATGGTGTTGAGAGAGTCCGAATGAATGAGGAGTCGATGAGGGGGTGAGGCTAGTTGGGAAGCCCAGGCCAAGGCCGAGACAACAGCCAAGGCCTCGAAGAAGAAAATAGAAGAGCGTAGAGTGTCCATGGGTGCAGCAGAGCAAAAGGCAGAGTTATAAGCAGGACAATAAAAGGCAAGGTGTGTGTTAAGGTGGCGTCACAAAAAATGTGAAGGTCAGCTTCGCCAGGGGTCCATTCTGTGGACTCAAGCATGTGCACACCATCAGCTTCTTCCATCACAGAAGCAACCCATCCCAAGTCTTGTATCACAGCATGGTTTTAAAAATAGGGGCACGCGAAAGAGATTTCCCACTAATCTTTGCATAGGCCAATTGCAGGCCTGGCTTGAGGAGAGGAAAAACATTAAGTGCCCAATTAATCCACCCCAAGAGACGCTGCCACTCCAAAAGAGGACGGTGCCTGACAACCGTTGTGTTGATAAAGGCCCGAATCGCAGCGACGAGTTCATCCTTTCGTTCACCAACCATGGTGATCGTCATTGAAGAGGGGTTGACAAGCAAGCTGACAATTTCTAAAGTATGGCCAAAAATCTGCTTGTCTTTCGAGTGCGGCAAGTTCAAATCATCCCATAGATGCAGTGACAAGACCTGCTTCCATGGATAAAAAGAGTCATATGGTGCATAGTAGATGAGCTTCTCATCCATATCATAAGACCACATATCATCCATATAGTGTAAAAGATCCGGTATAGAACGAACATAGATGGTGATCCAAATGACAAGCCCAAAGAAAGTACACCAGATGCGAGGAGAAGTGCGACTCCCAAAAA
>MU134360.1:302484-335987 GCA_015039355.1 Ramaria rubella
GGCACATATCCCGTGTGCTATAGAGGTGATCAGCATATCTAACAGAACGAAAAGGCATGGTAAACGACGCACCGCAGTTCTGTCAGTTGTTGACCATTTGTGACCGTCAATCCCACATGTGGCTATATCCAAAATGAGGAAGGCATCAAGCATCAACAAACAACCGATGCATTTCCCCTCTCGTAAATAGACCTGAGTCTGGTTGGGCACCGTAGACCCTGGATGCCGAAACGAATCAAGGCATCAATGCAGGGGAGCAGCGAGAGAGTGATGCTGGTAATGTCTCGACACGGAAGAGATCCCATCACGACGATACCGAAGACGATGGTACAAGCGGATCAAAGAGACAAGGAGACGATGCTCTCTTCGGATGGAGGCATGCACATGTACCGCAGCTCCTTACTGACGAACCCATCGATCCCATACTCGAGCGCACACTCAAGCTTAAATGGAACTACTTACTTGATTCCAAAGGGACTAAAGCGGACCTTGTCGGACAGAGAGGATGCCCGGAGTTCCCAGATAATCTCTGGATTGATGTCCTCCTTGATCGGTTCATCGACCTCGACAGAGTCTACACCAGAGCCTATTCTCTCACGGCTGAGTACAAGCATACCGAGAAGATGGGGGATCTTGAAATCGTTGTCAACTCCGGAGGTTGGGGTTCGGCAGCAACCAAAGTTGTTAGAACGCATGGGGAATGGTCTATCGCCTTTGCCAAACTCAAGGACACCGTTCTTTTTGCCTATCCACACCGATCGAAAGAGTTCGAAGATTACGAACGTTTCATCATCAGACAGTTTGCAGCCTTACAAGAAACCACGCTACACTTGCGCGTCATCAATCTCGATTGGGCCATCCGGCTCAGGGTTGCAAGATCCAACAGATTTTTACTCACCTCATTCAACAAGTTCAATGACCTGGTCACCCAGCACCTCCTTGCCCCTGCCACCAGCAGCTACTCTAGGTCAAGTTCCTTCAAAAAACCGAGGCGGGATGTTGACTCTTCAGCACCAGTTTGCCACAGATGGAATGCAGGGCGCTGTGACCCAAGCACTTGTAGATTCCGACACTGTTGTCTTGCCTGTGGAGGAGGACATTGTGAGCGAGATTGTCAGGAAAGACAAAAACGTGTCGGTGAGAAGCAAAAGTAAGGACGAACGGTGGATGCGTCCCAGATGGACAAGGGGTTTCTTGTGGTCCGCTAATACAGCCAGTCCCACGCCTTCCGCTTCTGCTACAGAGACAGCACAACCTCTGCCTGGTGTACCTGAGGACATGCTGAGATCGGTTCCGATTAATCAGACAATCAATGCGCATCCAAACCTCTTCAAGATAGTTACTCCCATAAATGTTGAGAAGTACGAGAGCCTGCTCAACTCTCATCCTAACAGATCCCTTGTTCAATCAGTTTGTTGTGGATTGCGCCAGGGTTTTTGGCCTTTTGCAGAGATAGGCCCTGACGATCCAATCACCTTTGACTTACCCCACCGCAAACTCGACGTTCAAGCCTCAGAATTCATTCATATGCAGCGTGACATTGAACTGGCTGAAGGCAGGTATTCGGAATCATTTGGGACAGATCTCTTGCCTGGGATGTATAGCCCTCCTATCCACGTTGTCCCGAAACCTCACAGTGACAAGTTTCGACTTATCAATGATCACAGTGCTGGGCCGCATGCTCTCAACTCATGGATTTCAAAGGTCAATGGTCATATATGTCTTGATAACTTGCAAGATTTCGGTGCAATATTACATAGGGTTCTCAAGGAACATGGTCAGCCTCCAGCCTGGCTATGGAAATCTGACGTTTCTGCAGCATATCTCCAGATGCCAGCTAGCCCATATTGGCAGATTAAACAAATAGTCACGGTAGATGGGCAACGTCATGTCGATAGGTGCCTCGTTTTTGGGAGTCGCACTTCTCCTCGCATCTGGTGTACTTTCTTTGGGCTTGTCATTTGGATCACCATCTATGTTCGTTCTATACCGGATCTTTTACACTATATGGATGATATGTGGTCTTATGATATGGATGAGAAGCTCATCTACTATGCACCATATGACTCTTTTTATCCATGGAAGCAGGTCTTGTCACTGCATCTATGGGATGATTTGAACTTGCCGCACTCGAAAGACAAGCAGATTTTTGGCCATACTTTAGAAATTGTCAGCTTGCTTGTCAACCCCTCTTCAATGACGATCACCATGGTTGGTGAACGAAAGGATGAACTCGTCGCTGCGATTCGGGCCTTTATCAACACAACGGTTGTCAGGCACCGTCCTCTTTTGGAGTGGCAGCGTCTCTTGGGGTGGATTAATTGGGCACTTAATGTTTTTCCTCTCCTCAAGCCAGGCCTGCAATTGGCCTATGCAAAGATTAGTGGGAAATCTCTTTCGCGTGCCCCTATTTTTATAAACCATGCTGTGATACAAGACTTGGGATGGGTTGCTTCTGTGATGGAAGAAGCTGATGGTGTGCACATGCTTGAGTCCACAGAATGGACCCCTGGCGAAGCTGACCTTCACATTTTTTGTGACGCCACCTTAACACACACCTTGCCTTTTATTGTCCTGCTTATAACTCTGCCTTTTGCTCTGCTGCACCCATGGACACTCTACGCTCTTCTATTTTCTTCTTCGAGGCCTTGGCTGTTGTCTCGGCCTTGGCCTGGGCTTCCCAACTAGCCTCACCCCCTCATCGACTCCTCATTCATTCGGACTCTCTCAACACCATTGAGATGTTCCATTCGCTCAAAGCACTTGAAGGGTATAATGATCTACTCTTATATGCTATGCGCATTCTCCTTCTGTCCAGAATTTCACTTCGAGTTGCTCACATTTCTGGCAAGGATAACACTGTTGCTGATGCGCTGTCATGCATGCTCCTTGATGTCGTGTTGTCCCTTCATCCTAACCTTGACATTAGGTTTTTTCAACCCCCTCAGGATGCGTTGGGAGCTGTGCAGTTATGATGCACGCTGCTACCAAGTCTAGGCAACCTCAGCGTGTTGCCTGGACTCACGAGCGGCTCCTTCGGGAGCGTGCCATCGCCCTGGGTCATGCTATTGACCTGTCAACTGTTCAGACCTATAATTCCCATTTACATTCCTATCTCACCTTTGTCAAACTTCACGGTTTTGCGGTGGAACCAACTATCGATATTCTAAGCTTCTACATTGTTTACATGTCTCATCATATCAAGCCACAATCAGTTGGGTCTTACCTTTCGGGCATTTGCAACTTACTTGAACCGCATTTCCCTAATGTTCACGAGCTTCGAAAACATCAGCTTGTTGTTCATACTCTGAACGGCATGAAGAAGCTTAGGGGTGCACATCCTCCTGCCCGCAAATGGCCTATTTCCGATTCTGATTTATTGTGCTTACTCGACCACTATGCCTCACCCTCTTATGATAACCTCCTTTTCATCATGATGCTCCTTACTGGTTTCCACGCGTTGTTACGAACTGCCGAATTTACACAACCGGAGAGTCTTTCAAAGCAAGACTCTCGGAAGTGCGTCCTGTGGCACTCACTATCCTTCCAGCTTGACCACTTCAGTTTCCTGTTGCCCTACCATAAAGCTGATCGTTTTTTCGAGGGGAACATTGTCATGGTCCATATGCGTTCTCCACCTCATCGTCTTTGCCCTCTTGTTGCCATGTGTTCTTATGCCACAGCCCGTGACCGTCTGTTCCCATATCATCCTGAGCTGTGGTTGACTTCTGAGGGTAACATGTCTACTTACTCTTGGTTTGTCTCCCGGCTGCATGCCATCCTTGACTGTGACATTGGCGGTCACTCTATCCGTTCAGGTGGTGCAACCGCTCTTGCCCCTCGCAGGGGTCCCTGATTCCATGATTCAGGCTATGGGCCGCTGGTCTTTGGAAACTTTTCAGATTTATGTGCGCAAGCACCCTGTCCTGTTGCAGGCGTTACTTCATGGATACCCATTCAACATCTCTGCTTGAGTCGCTTTCCTTCCTTTTCACCACCACCTCCCCTCCTCTCTCCTTCTTCAGGTATTTCTTAGGGTGCAGCTCCTATACACGCATTGGCGCCTCCAGGTGTCGTATACCCGTACTCACTAGTTCTTTTCGTCTACTTTGTGGCTCAAGGTTGATATTCGAAGATAATTGAAACATTTATAGCACATAATTATGCAATAATTAGTGATAAAATTAATGTCTAGGAAAGAAAAGAATTGGAACCATTTTTTCATTTCATCTGCCTCTCCCACTCTGAGTCTGGCAGGGAACTGGAAAAAATATAAGCTCCAAACCTTTCTATTTTTAGTTGGTATTATAGCCACTAATTATGCCATGATTATGTGCTATACATCTTTTGATTATCTGATAAACTCATTGCCATAGCTAATACTCTTTCCAAAATGGCCTGGGCTCAGATTTTCAGCTGGCGCCTTAAGTTATGCAAACTGCTGTAATGACTACCTAGATCCCTGAAGTTATTCGAATCTCAACCTTGAGCCACAAAGTAGACGAAAAGAACTAGCGAGTACGGGTATACAACGTCTGGAGGCGCCAATGTATGTATAGGAGCTGCACCAAGGGTTTACAAAAAGGCAACGGCTGCGTTAAAACCTGTGGGGAAAAAGCATGACCGTGCAGGACATACAAAAGGACGAGCAACATAATATATAAGGAGGCAAGGAAAACCATAGGGAGAGGTGGGTGGGTAAGCAAGGAAACTAAACGGCTGCAGGAAAGGTTAGAAGCGGCGCAGCGGCGGCTCAGCAAAAAACAAACAGACCTGCAGGTCAGGGAAGCGAAGCAAGGTGTAAAGGGACAACGGACTAGAACCATTGCGACTATAAACGGGTTGAGGGAGCGATGACCATAGCTCCGAAGACGCTACATCACACCCAGGACTCGTGCCGCTAATACTACACAACGTTCATCAGCTGGTCTGAAAATCCTGAGGCAGCTCAAGCCAACCTACTAGCGGGTGAGGGAGGCAGGGAAGGAAGAAGGCAAGGGGGCAGGAAAGAGTGGATAGCAGGCACGGAAGGCTAAACGCGTCTGAGATTCGCCGGGTGTAAGTTCGTTCCTTACCTAAACTCAGACGAATCTCACCCTTGAGCCACAAAGTAGACGAAAAGAACTAGTGAGTACGGGTATACGACACCTGGAGGCGCCAATGCGTGTATAGGAGCTGCACCCTAAGAAATACCTGAAGAAGGAGAGAGGAGGGGAGGTGGTGGTGAAAAGGAAGGAAAGCGACTCAAGCAGAGATGTTGAATGGGTATCCATGAAGTAACGCCTGCAACAGGACAGGGTGCTTGCGCACATAAATCTGAAAAGTTTCCAAAGACCAGCGGCCCATAGCCTGAATCATGGAATCAGGGACCCCTGCGAGGGGCAAGAGCGGTTGCACCACCTGAACGGATAGAGTGACCGCCAATGTCACAGTCAAGGATGGCATGCAGCCGGGAGACAAACCAAGAGTAAGTAGACATGTTACCCTCAGAAGTCAACCACAGCTCAGGATGATATGGGAACAGACGGTCACGGGCTGTGGCATAAGAACACATGGCAACAAGAGGGCAAAGACGATGAGGTGGAGAACGCATATGGACCATGACAATGTTCCCCTCGAAAAAACGATCAGCTTTATGGTAGGGCAACAGGAAACTGAAGTGGTCAAGCTGGAAGGATAGTGAGTGCCACAGGACGCACTTCCGAGAGTCTTGCTTTGAAAGACTCTCCGGTTGTGTAAATTCGGCAGTTCGTAACAACGCGTGGAAACCAGTAAGGAGCATCATGATGAAAAGGAGGTTATCATAAGAGGGTGAGGCATAGTGGTCGAGTAAGCACAATAAATCAGAATCGGAAATAGGCCATTTGCGGGCAGGAGGATGTGCACCCCTAAGCTTCTTCATGCCGTTCAGAGTATGAACAACAAGCTGATGTTTTCGAAGCTCGTGAACATTAGGGAAATGCGGTTCAAGTAAGTTGCAAATGCCCGAAAGGTAAGACCCAACTGATTGTGGCTTGATATGATGAGACATGTAAACAATGTAGAAGCTTAGAATATCGATAGTTGGTTCCACCGCAAAACCGTGAAGTTTGACAAAGGTGAGATAGGAATGTAAATGGGAATTATAGGTCTGAACAGTTGACAGGTCAATAGCATGACCCAGGGCGATGGCACGCTCCCGAAGGAGCCGCTCGTGAGTCCAGGCAACACGCTGAGGTTGCCTAGACTTGGTAGCAGCGTGCATCATAACTGCACAGCTCCCAACGCATCCTGAGGGGGTTGAAAAAACCTAATGTCAAGGTTAGGATGAAGGGACAACACGACATCAAGGAGCATGCATGACAGCGCATCAGCAACAGTGTTATCCTTGCCAGAAATGTGAGCAACTCGAAGTGAAATTCTGGACAGAAGGAGAATGCGCATAGCATATAAGAGTAGATCATTATACCCTTCAAGTGCTTTGAGCGAATGGAACATCTCAATGGTGTTGAGAGAGTCCGAATGAATGAGGAGTCGATGAGGGGGTGAGGCTAGTTGGGAAGCCCAGGCCAAGGCCGAGACAACAGCCAAGGCCTCGAAGAAGAAAATAGAAGAGCGTAGAGTGTCCATGGGTGCAGCAGAGCAAAAGGCAGAGTTATAAGCAGGACAATAAAAGGCAAGGTGTGTGTTAAGGTGGCGTCACAAAAAATGTGAAGGTCAGCTTCGCCAGGGGTCCATTCTGTGGACTCAAGCATGTGCACACCATCAGCTTCTTCCATCACAGAAGCAACCCATCCCAAGTCTTGTATCACAGCATGGTTTATAAAAATAGGGGCACGCGAAAGAGATTTCCCACTAATCTTTGCATAGGCCAATTGCAGGCCTGGCTTGAGGAGAGGAAAAACATTAAGTGCCCAATTAATCCACCCCAAGAGACGCTGCCACTCCAAAAGAGGACGGTGCCTGACAACCGTTGTGTTGATAAAGGCCCGAATCGCAGCGACGAGTTCATCCTTTCGTTCACCAACCATGGTGATCGTCATTGAAGAGGGGTTGACAAGCAAGCTGACAATTTCTAAAGTATGGCCAAAAATCTGCTTGTCTTTCGAGTGCGGCAAGTTCAAATCATCCCATAGATGCAGTGACAAGACCTGCTTCCATGGATAAAAAGAGTCATATGGTGCATAGTAGATGAGCTTCTCATCCATATCATAAGACCACATATCATCCATATAGTGTAAAAGATCCGGTATAGAACGAACATAGATGGTGATCCAAATGACAAGCCCAAAGAAAGTACACCACATGCGAGGAGAAGTGCGACTCCCAAAAACGAGGCACCTATCGACATGACGTTGCCCATCTACCGTGACTATTTGTTTAATCTGCCAATATGGGCTAGCTGGCATCTGGAGATATGCTGCAGAAACGTCAGATTTCCATAGCCAGGCTGGAGGCTGACCATGTTCCTTGAGAACCCTATGTAATATTGCACCGAAATCTTGCAAGTTATCAAGACATATATGACCATTGACCTTTGAAATCCATGAGTTGAGAGCATGCGGCCCAGCACTGTGATCATTGATAAGTCGAAACTTGTCACTGTGAGGTTTCGGGACAACGTGGATAGGAGGGCTATACATCCCAGGCAAGAGATCTGTCCCAAATGATTCCGAATACCTGCCTTCAGCCAGTTCAATGTCACGCTGCATATGAATGAATTCTGAGGCTTGAACGTCGAGTTTGCGGTGGGGTAAGTCAAAGGTGATTGGATCGTCAGGGCCTATCTCTGCAAAAGGCCAAAAACCCTGGCGCAATCCACAACAAACTGATTGAACAAGGGATCTGTTAGGATGAGAGTTGAGCAGGCTCTCGTACTTCTCAACATTTATGGGAGTAACTATCTTGAAGAGGTTTGGATGCGCATTGATTGTCTGATTAATCGGAACCGATCTCAGCATGTCCTCAGGTACACCAGGCAGAGGTTGTGCTGTCTCTGTAGCAGAAGCGGAAGGCGTGGGACTGGCTGTATTAGCGGACCACAAGAAACCCCTTGTCCATCTGGGACGCATCCACCGTTCGTCCTTACTTTTGCTTCTCACCGACACGTTTTTGTCTTTCCTGACAATCTCGCTCACAATGTCCTCCTCCACAGGCAAGACAACAGTGTCGGAATCTACAAGTGCTTGGGTCACAGCGCCCTGCATTCCATCTGTGGCAAACTGGTGCTGAAGAGTCAACATCCCGCCTCGGTTTTTTGAAGGAACTTGACCTAGAGTAGCTGCTGGTGGCAGGGGCAAGGAGGTGCTGGGTGACCAGGTCATTGAACTTGTTGAATGAGGTGAGTAAAAATCTGTTGGATCTTGCAACCCTGAGCCGGATGGCCCAATCGAGATTGATGACGCGCAAGTGTAGCGTGGTTTCTTGTAAGGCTGCAAACTGTCTGATGATGAAACGTTCGTAATCTTCGAACTCTTTCGATCGGTGTGGATAGGCAAAAAGAACGGTGTCCTTGAGTTTGGCAAAGGCGATAGACCATTCCCCATGCGTTCTAACAACTTTGGTTGCTGCCGAACCCCAACCTCCGGAGTTGACAACGATTTCAAGATCCCCCATCTTCTCGGTATGCTTGTACTCAGCCGTGAGAGAATAGGCTCTGGTGTAGACTCTGTCGAGGTCGATGAACCGATCAAGGAGGACATCAATCCAGAGATTATCTGGGAACTCCGGGCATCCTCTCTGTCCGACAAGGTCCGCTTTAGTCCCTTTGGAATCAAGTAAGTAGTTCCATTTAAGCTTGAGTGTGCGCTCGAGTATGGGATCGATGGGTTCGTCAGTAAGGAGCTGCGGTACATGTGCATGCCTCCATCCGAAGAGAGCATCGTCTCCTTGTCTCTTTGATCCGCTTGTACCATCGTCTTCGGTATCGTCGTGATGGGATCTCTTCCGTGTCGAGACATTACCAGCATCACTCTCTCGCTGCTCCCCTGCATTGATGCCTTGATTCGTTTCGGCATCCAGGGTCTACGGTGCCCAACCAGACTCAGGTCTATTTACGAGAGGGGAAATGCATCGGTCGTTTGTTGATGCTTGATGCCTTCCTCATTTTGGATATAGCCACATGTGGGATTGACGGTCACAAATGGTCAACAACTGACAGAACTGCGGTGCGTCGTTTACCATGCCTTTTCGTTCTGTTAGATACGCTGATCACCTCTATAGCACACGGGATATGTGCCTGAGAGTTTTGGCATGAACGTTCAAGTGTGGGACTACCCTAACGGAATCCTTCTCTCCCGTCCGTACAAATTTGTCTATTAGTCTGTCGGTGCAACCCTGGAGCTAATGATTTGATCGTGATCTGCTGGCTAAGTAACTAAGAAAGTTTTCCCTCTCAGCTACCGGAAATTACTAGGTTGACACGCAGTGCCATCGAACTACTACGTTCTCCGAGTCATCTTCGTCATGCACTGCGAAGGTTGCGGGATTATCTTCGAATTGAACAATCACCCGCAACTGACTACCTGTGCTAAATGTATCAAGCTTGAAGCGGCAGCGGCTGAAGCTCCAGAGCGCAAGGAGGAGCTCAAGGTTGAGTATTTACATTATTTACCTTTGAAACTCAGAGACTTACGCTATAATACAGAAACTGTTACAGTGTAAAGGTTGCGGGGCAGTGTTCCCTCACATGCCAGGATTGTATTGCGCGGCATGCGCACAAGTCATAAGTGGGTACTCGTCTTAACCCGGGGCATCTGATCTCGTATAAACCAGAGTGTTTGCGTAGATGAACCCCAAGCGACTACACATCCTGACACATCAGCTATCACTGCTGGGGCTGCTGTTCATCGGGCGCATTCCACAGCATTGCGCATTAATCAAAAGGCCATTCCCAAACAGCCTCTCAACCGTGGGCTCCAGAATGCGGCTCAGCTTCGTAAATCAAATCAAGTTCTCAAGGAGACAAGCAAGATTGCATCTATATCCATTGAAGGAACATTATGGATCTACCCAAGCAGCAAGCAAAAACTTGCACAGGCAGGTGTCGCAATTTCATTTTTGGTGTATCTTACTTATGTAATCACTCTAGATTCAGCACCCAGGTTCACGACATACCGCACCATTCAATATGCCTGTAAGAGATGCACTCAATGGTTTCTTAGATGTATTGCGGCAAGACTTCGAGACTGTCCCAAATAACAATGAAGATGAATATCGGGCCATTATAGCTAGCCTCCAAAGGTGAGCGGCTGGTTTCTTTTGGCATTTTTTTATTCGGGAGAATCAACCATCACAAAGCTATAATCACGGGAATTTGTTCCAGGTGCAAAAAGATGCTACGACCTCAAGCCCATTGAGCATTGAAGACGTAGATACAACTATTCGTAGTTTACACATCCGCCTTACTCAAATTGAGGATCTATCTAAGAAAGATGTGGCAGGTAACAAGCTAACTCTCAGGGTGGTTGCGTGGGCACCACGTCCATTGAAACGAGAGAGAGGCCAGAATGTAAGTGCATGTATTGATAAAAAAACGTGTGGGCTACACCATTGACTGTGTTGTCGATGCAGATATCTGATGATGAAGAGTTTGATGATTATGCTAGTGTTTCTTCCAAACAGCGAACTCGTCAGACTCCAAGCCTCCAGCATAGTATGCGCACACGTTCACATGTTTCTGTCCATCCGAGTAGAGCCTGCACACGTGCAAAGGACGGTCTCGGCAGTCCAAGTGGGGTCAGCTTGGCTCACCGAAAAAAAGTCTCCCATCCGGCTCCTGAGATGTCAAAAAGATATCATAGCACTTATGATCCCAAGGTTGCAGGACCCTCCCTTAGTTCATTGTCATCTTTTGTCTGCTATGATGCGTACACATTTCTACGAATTATGTGGACGTGTGAACCTAGCGGCAAAATCACCCTAAATCATAGGGAGGTTGAGGAGACCATTCTGGTCACCAATGATTGGGCCAAACATAACTACCAGAGTCAGCCCAGGGGCAGCTACCTTGGGAGTGGGATTGAGAAATATGCCTTTCGTGTAAGTCTGTAACTATTAGACTGTCAGCAAACCTCACAAGACTCTATAGGGCCGTTTTGGAGAGACAGATTTGGCTCTCTTTGAAAGTTCACCAATTAACTCATACCTAGTAATGACAGATGATCAGAACCGCAAAGATATGTTACGAGCCTTAACTCATCTCGTGACCGCAGATCATTTTATGAAGAGCTTCTTCACTCATACTGAAGCAGCCAATGTCATAATGCCAAGTGTGTAGTTTGGAAATTTAAATTTCAATCTGTCAATGCTGACTCGAGACTCAGAGATGAGATACAATGCTCATGGGGCCTTTGTCGGTGTTGTCAATTCTGACAAAGTGGGACCACGACCCGCAAAAGGCCATGATGTTCGGTCATTGCACTACCCAGTGTTCTTTGCGAATCCCCTCTTGACAGGTAAAACCAAAAAGTACTCTGGGTCCGATGAGGCAGGTACAAACGGCGAGTGTGGTTTCAGAGCTGGTCTGGATGCATTTGCACACCATACAATAGTTGATAGTGGCTGGACAACATTAGTGGCTGACATTCAAGGTTCAAAATACTACGGTTACAATGGATTGACATCAACCCTTTGCAACAGGAATGATACAAAACGACAAGATTATACTCTACGACCCACAAATTCACAGGTGAGCCCCTGGTGGGAGCGTGTGAATTTACAAAAGGCATTTCCTTATATATCCAACCCAGAACAGATGCAGCTGTGGACGGCTTCATGGCTCAGCATGTATGCAACCATCTTTGTGTGGTGCTGGCCCTCGCACGTGAGAGGCCCTCTCAAACACCAGGTGACAATTACACCGAACTTATGGGTCATGAGAGTCATGACCGAGGTCATGATATTGATGAAAGAGTCATGCGACGAAGCTATCTCAAACTCACTGATATGTAGGGCTTAATTTTCAGATGCTGTGTGTATCTTGCTAACCACAGGAATCCAGGATGTGAAAATACAAGTAGGCACCGATGGCCAGAACATACAACCCTAATTAACCATAACTTCATTTGTAATTAACTTAAAGCAAAACGACAAAAATGAATATAAAAAAACTTATAATTGTATTTCTCAATGCATGATATCAGAACTATGAGTGGTTTCTATTCAGAGTACATGACACGCATCATAGCTTGGAATATAGACCATACACTGTCTAGTGTCAGTGGGGTGTTCAGAGAGTTGAAAACTGCCTGTGCATGGGCAGCATATTCTACAGATGCAAAACGAATGAGAGCCTCACCCCCTAGTTCTTCCTTGAGCTTGCATATAAGGCCAACATCGACATTTTGCAGACAGTTAGTACCATGGTATTTGTGCGGCAACATCATAGCAAGATGTGGTGTAACCCCAGAAGGGTTTTTCTTTTTGTGGTCCTTTCGCATGTAATGATTGTTAAAATGGTATCGTAAGCCATCAAGCTCATGTTGTATCAACTTGGGCCAAAGCCACTGCATGATATCACTCGAAGTTTTCAGTAAGCATGTAAACTTAGCGATCAAAGTCTGAACCACACTTACTATTGCCGAGTGTCATTACTGTTGTAGTTGTACTGTTCTGTACCCTTGTACCACATGACCTTCACGTTATTGCCCCATTGGAGTCTCAGACGAAGCCATCCCTGCTCAATAGTCGTATTGTGTATACTTGCTAGAAACTGATGAGCAGGTAGCTCCGTAATGGGAAGTTCAGGAGAAAATGCTTCGCTATCATACTGGTGAGTACACAGGCTAGGAGACATATGATGCTGTTACCGCAATGCTGTTGCAAAACCATAGAGGACTGTAGGTTCTGAGCCACAGTCAGTTGTAGATTGAATTGGCATGCCTACTATGAGGGTTAGTTGCCGGCATACAATACATTACACTACAATGCTTACCACCGAGTTCTTCAACCAGCGAAAGGTAAAGGTATGCTACTGCAAAATGCGATTATTCGGAACTACCCAGAGACCTAGCCAACTTCTTGACCAGACATCCCAAACCCCCCAAACTGGAAAGCCGATCACACTTAGTTTATCATGTCCATCAGCACTCCACTCACAGTGGGGCCCAAGTACCTCCAGAGCGACACGGTTGACCTTTTTGGATGTGGGGTCATGAATCGCAAACCCTTCGGGGTCTTGCAGGCGCATCTCCATTTCAACAAATTCTCTATGAGGAAAGCTGTTAAAAAAAATAGTGACAGCCTTGCATCAACTAACCTTGTGAGATGGACACCCACATTGTGGCTGATGTGCTCCCTGGTTGCGCGAGGTCCCAGTCGTCTCGTAGGGTCCTTTGCCATTTCGTCCAGGACCAGTTGGCACTTTTCAACATCAGGCATCTCCTGTGTTGTGCGCTTGCTAGCTTTTAGGCCCATCTTTGCTTGGCACCTTGTTATGGATGCAGGACTAGATAGATCAAAGTCTGCTTTATTAAAAATACAGCCTGAATAGAGACATACCTAATAGATATTCCATAGTTAAGCTTGAGGACCTTGCTGATTGTGTTCTTGTTTGTGATACCTCTGTGGTCATAGTCACGAAGCAGTGTCTGGAGCTCTGGGCTGTTAATTGATGCTATGTCGACATGTTAGAGCTGAAGTACCTTATAGTAACCAGTAGTACTCGCGACAGTTGTGGTGCTGGTTTTTTGCCAGTAGGATTACGGTTATGCAACCCTGTGCTGGGGTCAATCCGTTCCTCTGCATCTTGATTATCCACGATAGCGAACATGTCATACGACATGGTTGTAGTAGTAAGACAAAAGGGGAAATATGCACAGATAGCTGCAGCATTATCTGTCCCTAGGGTTCTCATACCAGATACTGAGTACAATGTCTAGGGGCAGCAAACACTGCAGGGGAGAGCGCTGACTAGCGCTAAGCAGCGCGAGGGAGTGGGAGTCACGTGACCGACCGGTACGTTGTTGATGGTACGTTTTCCGTTTCCGGTACCAGATGGGGCAATGGCCACGCATCATCAGCGTTTCTCATTTTGTGATTAGACCTGAGTCTGGCTGGGCACTGTAGGGTCGTATCTCGTTCCGTTGGACGTGCCTGCTTTCCCCGCTCTTCAGCGGCAGCTCTAATTCGCTCGGTCTCGTAGAGTTGCTCAAGATACCGAAGGAGTGCTGCTTCTCCTCTCGGTCCGGGGAGCAAACCTGTGAGACTGACGACGGCCTGTGCACCGCTAATCGTTCCGTTCCGATGCTGGTCGACAATTTCCAGACACGATTTGGCCACCTCTTGTTCCGCCGATGTTTGGGATGATTCACTCTGTCTAGATTCATTCTCTTCACTCGGCATATAGATATTGATGGGAGGAACGACAAATTTAAGCAAGGAAACTAAACAGCTGCGGGTCAGGGAAGCGAAGCGAGGCGTGAAGGGACAACGGACTAGAACCATTGCGACTATAAACAGGTTGAGGGTCCAACCCGGGGAGCGATGACCGTAGCTCCGAAGACGCTACATCGCACCCGGGACTCGTGCCGCTAATACTACACAACGTTCGTCAGCTGGTCCGAAAATCCCGAGGCAGCTCAAGCCAACCTACTAGCGAGTGAGGGAGGCAGGGAAGGAAGAAGGCAAGGGGGCAGGAAAGAGTGGATAGCAGGCGCGGAAGGCTAAACGCGTCTGAGATTCGCCGGGTGTAAGTTCGTTCCTTACCTAAACTCAGAATTAATAATGCATTTCGTTTTACCCTGGACCGTTGTGCTACCAAACTGAATTTAAATAATGCTGCCTAGACTCTTTTGTGAGGTTCTCAGCGGAAACATCCATTCAATAGTTCCGAGCCATCCATTCCCTCTGTTCTTGGTCACTCATTTTCTGAACCCTATCACGGCGCAGCTGTATAGAAGGAAGATCTGGTCACTTCAAATCAAAACTATAGGACATAGGGACATACCTCAATGGTGGAAATATATTTTGTCACCAGTTCAGCTCCCATGCCAAAACAAACCTCCTTGTCCTCTTTCAGTGTATCAATGGCCTGTTCGACACTTTGGGGCAACCTATGTACAATGCCCAGTTTCGCCCGCTGTTCGTCTGTCAACAGCGCTGCCTGAGTTTGTATATTGCCAGATGTCAACTCAACACGCTTCTCAACGCCGAGTATACCTGCGAGGAGAAGGGCCGCAGTGGTGAGGTAGGGATTTCCTGTTGCGTCGCAAACCCTAACTTCCATGCGCCAATCCTGAGCGGTAGAACCGCATACTCGTACAGGGCACTCTCGGTTGAAGGCTCCCCAACAGACCCACGTACCGCCAGACCACACACCATCACCCGAACGGGAGTATGATTGGGGGCTTGAGAGGGTGAATGCGCAAGCTGCCGGCAGGTGATCGAGGAGTGACTGCAGGAAAGACCCTTGGAGCTCGTTCATAGGAGTGTTATTACCTAGCGTGAAATCACGTTTCTTTGTGGATGTAAGAGAGATATTTGTGTGCAAAGCCGTGCCCACTGGAATTAAGTGAGGACATTAACGATAGACTCTGATTCTTAACAGGCTAGACATACTTTGATGAGGGAGAGGTTTCGGAGAAAGTGTAGCGTGAAGCCCGTGCTTCGCAGCGATATTGAAAATTATTTCCCTTGTCGCCACCAATGCATCCACAGCTTCCAGGGGAGGTAGTGGGCCTGTCACAACCTCATACTAAATATATAACGTATTAGAGCCTACTTATTCCGAGACATCGAGGTGGAGTTCTTCGCTCAAGCGCACCTGACCATCAGCACCTTCTGAGAGAATGTGTTGCAACTCCATACCGCAGTTCTGCACCTCATCCGCTATCTCATTGAACGCTTTTGCCACAGCAGAGCCACTCGGCACTGCTCGCGCAACACAAAAACCTTGGGCATTCGCGGGAGTCACGAAGTTCTTCTCAGTAGGTGAGAGGAGCACAAATTCGATCTCGAACCCGATTAAAAACTTCAGGTCTTCAAGTTTAGCTCGTCTGTTCGAACGAGTGAGCAAGGATGCAAGAGAGAAGCAAAAAAAAAGACTCACTCAACGATTCGTCGAAGCACGGTCCTAGGGCACAGATCCGTGTCAAATGTCTCAGAGCCGTCAGGACCCTTGACAGATTCTAGCAGTTGGAACGTTCCCATTGCAAATGCGTGACTATCCGCGTACAAGATCTTTCTTAAGCTCTTCAGATCAAGGGAAAGCAAGAAATCCCCAATAGGACCGAATTCACTGGCAAGCATCACGCCAACAAGGCCGAGGGTCCCTCCTATGCAAGCCGTGACACCGACACGTGAGGAGCCAGCCGCCATACCCTGGAGCCGTTCTATGGGGATGACGCGGTAGCGGATAATACCTCCATAATCGACGAAGTGTATGCGTACATATTTTGCTCCGGAGGCAGCGAGGCTTTCTAGTGTAAGAACGGGGGGAGATGCCACGGAGGGTGAAAGACGTGCAACACTGAGATCGGTACTTTGAGGCGTAAGTCCGAGTTTATAGACTTGATTAGAATTATGAAATAAGGTACGCTGGACGATGATCACCGCCTGGGATTCAGTCAGATCACCTTTGGTGATAGAGTCTGCAAGGACCTAGAAAGTAATTTAATCGATTTGAAACATTTAACTTGTGAACACCCACTGTGTATAATGCCTCTCTGACTTGTACGACTGCTAAATAATATGTTTCGGGCCACCAGTGACCATCGGCTTATGAATCGATAAGTTCAAGTATGTGAAACAAAAGGAAGGAATATGGCAAACGTACTAGACCACAAGATCTTAGTCGTTGGTGTGAGCTCGAGGATCTGGCGTATGATCGCAAGCTGTCCATCCTTGCTGATTATAGGAAAGACCTCCCCGAAGTCGACTGAAGATAAGTGAGAAAAAACTACACTGCTATAAAATGTGTACGCACGATAAACGTTCCTGTACACGGATGCCAGGTAGCCTGCTTCTTGTGAAAAGGGGTAGCTGGAATGTAAGAGGACAATTGTTGTCTGGGGGAATTCTTGGAAAATGGGTTGCATTAATACTGGGTTGGCGGTCTCCAATGACATATCATTCTTGATAGTCTCTGCTCAGTATTGCACATGTATTGATGGATAGCACCTACGTCTCCTAATCCGGTGTGAAATTGTACTAAAGCACTATGGGATTATGCAGCATATCGACACGATTTGTACTGTCACGTACCCGGCTTCTTGAACTGCCCGGCGAGCTTCAGCATCACTCTTACGATATAGTCATTGAGAGGCTTCTGACGTATCCGCAATTTGCCTGTGTTCTTCAGAGTTGCGACAGACGCGTGAAGCGCCTCCTCAACTTCTTGATCTTTGGGTTTACTGATACTCAAGCCGGATCGGTAGCATACCACGGACTAACCGACTTATGAATTATGTACTTTTTTTTTCCACTAAAATTCTGAGCTCACCTTGAAACCGACAACCTCAGAGTCCCTGCAAGATGCAACCAAGATCGACTCGAAATCTTTTTTAAATGTCTCCAACCCGTGTCGTTTCTCTTCATTGAGGCGCTTGATTAAGTCCTGATCCCAGTGGTCAGTTAATGTCACAAAATCTCATCTCGCGTCGGGTCTGACCTGGGCAACAGATTCGACGCGAACGATCCTTTTGCTCGGTGAAGTGGCAAAGCGGTCGTGCCATTTGTAATCGTAACATAACCCTTCGGAGCTGTCCACTATCATGTCATCCAACAGGAAGGCGACTATGCCGGTCGGTTTGAGGCACTTGTCACAAAGCTCGTCATAGTTTAACGCGTCGCGCGCCTTCTTGACTGCATCGAAGCTAGGTTCGCAACCAAAAAGCTGCGCGAGTTGGATAACCGCTCTGTACAACGCCATAGACTCGGTGGCGTCCACCACGGCCTCCCCAGACGCTTCGGACGTCAGGGCCTCGAATGGGAACGCATTACGGGCCTCTGCTTTGAGTAGGTTATGGGTATGGTTGTCAATAATTGGGTAATAAGCCGTTGTCTTTTTGAGTAGGTCAAGTCGTACAGTAGACATGGTAATGATTTTGGAAGTCGGGACATTGAGCATTGAATTACCCCATTATGTAAACGGGCCAAGTTCATTGATGCACAGTTTGTGTTGACCGTCCGTCGTATGGGCCAAGCCCAAGAACGCCGTATCCCCGATGGGCTTGATCATCGTATCATGTATGCACAACCTGGTGTTATCTCGATTGAGAATTACGATCCCGGGGTACACGGTCAGGGCTGGTCAGCTGTCATTGGTCACGTGATCCGATTACCTAACGAAATCTTCGTTGTTGTCTACCAGGCCCCCCGATTATGCTTAGGTAGGGGTGAGCCACATCCGGGCGAAGATTGCGGGTTTTGACATTCCATCCTTGATCTGGTCCGGGCAGAGGTCAAAAAGAACCTCTGGTCTGAGGAAAAAGTCTGGGTTTTTTAGATCGAAATCTGACACCCCTAAGGACATGGGTTAAGTAGCCGACTCTCTTACCTTGTGGTTCAGTGCTACGAGCACTCTTTCCAAAGGCAGTTTAGAGCCTTACAGCCTCACCTCAACTCCTACTTCGCCATCGAGATCGCTCACTTACCGGCCCAGGGATGGTTATGCTGCCTTCCGCAACCACCACACTTCCCATGTGGATCTCAAGCTAGCCAGACCAACTCCATAGAACTCCTGCCGCCTTCCCTTGAACGCTTCCAGATGTTGAATGGGAGCTTAGCAGCTGTTCACAAAGCCATGAAGATACTTCTATCTACATGTAAGAGAGCTGGGGGAGTTTCTAGTAGGAAATGGCTAATATACAATGTTTTAAATAAATAAAATACAGATGCATCCAGGGCAAAATCTGGCTCTGGGTGCCCCAGGGACCAGATCCAGGCAAAAAATTGGCTCTGTGAGGCCTGAGGCTGTGATCTGGGCAAAAACTGAGGTCTGCAAGGCCTCAGGCCATAGTCTGGGCAAAAACCCTCCAAAAGTGGATTTTGAGGTCCGGGCGAAAAGGTCAGAATTCTGGACTTTTGGGATCCGGCCTATATAGGTATTATCAGGGGTCCTTGTCTACCACCTCTGGCAGCGTGGCGCTAGGTTCAGAATCAACTGAGCCTAGTTGATCACGCAAATAATTACTTGAGACACATCGATACCTACTGTTGGTGGATGCGTCTCAAGTAATGGTCTAATATGGCAGAGGTCAAAAGCAACAGGCTACATGGTCAGGCCTGATGGAAAAGTGATAACCATGACAGAGCTGAGCGTGGGCCGCTTGATGTCGACGGTTATGAGATGAAGGTAATGTGCCCTTCGTAACTGTCTTGTGAGTTCGCCAGTGCTCTCATGATGGCTTGCTCAGGTCTAAGCCGCCAAGCTGTGTTCGTGTTCACTCGCATCCTCTTCACTATCACCACACCTGGATGCTAAAACCACCGGCCTGGGAAAAATCTGCTCTACTTTAGCATGAAATGCATGGTGAGATTGACCGATTCTATTATATAGAGCCAAAGTCTTCAAACTAACAAGTTCACTATAAGTACAGATGAGATCGCACTTGGCCTAAGGAATCAAGTACTTTAGCATGAACAATGCATGGTGATCATGAGCAGTTCACCGATGATACTATCAGTTTCTAGGGAGCCACTTCAAACTAATAAGTTTTCTATACATACAGATACTCACGCAATGAATCGCACTTTGCCTAACGAGTTACATACTAAATAAATACATGAATAAAAATGTATAAGATGCTCTCAATTCTGGCATTCTTGACGCGTATACTTGAATATGCAGTGTGACGGTTGTGGCCTCCTATTCCACCGCTCACAGGAAGCTACATGCTCCAAATGCCAAAAACTTCGACAAACAACTTGTCCTAAAAAACAGGATGATATCCAGGTGTGTCCTTCAATATGCTGCCAATTTCGCCAATTTCACTCATTATTGACTTACCTGTGACAGAAATTGCCACAGTGTGGGGGATGTGGTGCGGTATTTCCTTGGCTTCAAAACCTACTGTGCAGCTCTTGTCAAGCTTCTATCCAGAGTGAGTTGTCATTTTGGTTCTGTTTGCGCACTAAATAATCTATAGATGACACAAGGCTGCCAAACACTGGCACTATTATGACCAGTATGGCAGTGCACCAGTCCCAAGCAACATTCCATCGCATCAACCAAGGATCTTCAATGTCTGTCCCTGCGAAGCAAGTTCCGAACCACAGATTAAAAAATGCTGCAAAAATACGTGAATCGGCAAAAGTTCTTAAAGAAATGAGCAAAGAACTCAAGATCATGATTGGAGGGACGTTGTGGATTTATCCATCAGGAGGCTCCACAGCACGTGTGGTATGTCCACGGACATTATTTTCTCCTTTAATTTTGTGTTAACAACATCCAATTTCAGATTCCCCATCCCACTTCTGTTTATACAGCTCCCTATAATATGCTTACTAATTCAGCTCTGTCAGGTCTTGTGAGCACATTGTGTCAAGATTATGCCGCTGTCCCTGATCTTGATGGTGCAGTCCAAGATGAACACACTGACAAGCATGATACTCGACAGCGCCTACTACTCTATAAAAGACGCTCACTGCACACACACCTATCTTCATCAGCTTTCGCCAGACCATCATCTGATGTGCTACCTCCAGTCTGCCAGATCTGTCATCTCCACATTCATTCTACATTCATCAATTCTATTTTCGATATGCCATCCAGCATCGCTGCCACAACATCCCATGATTCATTCCAGATGACTGCCAAGCCAGACATACACGTTGGACCATGCATCGAACTTCCTAGTCGACATTCTCCCCTTGATGATCATTTATCCAATCCTCCTCCACATGTCACACATCGTCGGTACTATCCTCTATATGTTGAATCTCCTGAAGGCCCATACCGAATATTCCCCTCCTATCCTCCTTATCGCGTTCACGATTGCATATGGGTATTCAACCCTGTCTTCCATGCTCCCTTCCACGTCATCAGCTTCAACCCAAACTATGAACCAGTGAATGGTTGGCATTGTATTGTACTCAGGAACTATTGGGATATCAAAGAGTTCGGACCAGGAACAGAGATTTGCTACGGTTATGGGCCTAAGGACTTCATCAAGCAAGACTCGTCTTCGTTCTCTCTCTGGAGGAGATTTGTATCCAAGTGTTGTGATTGGTTCAAATGTTTCTGAATCGTCTTCAAGTCAAGTAACTCACTTACTCATCCTCGGAGATATTTGACAAGCAACTGGAATCTGTTAAAGACCATATTGCTTTTCACCAGAGTTGTGGAAAATGTCGGAAATATTGGAATATCGGGATCAGACAGGCTTGGCTTCAACTTATAGGTTGCACCCTCTTGGATTCTCATGCCCTGGTATTTCGGATTTCTTGACAAGTTGGAATTCGGAGAATGTCAGAATAGTTGGAGATCTATGGAAGGATCAATGACAAGACGGCTAGTCAAGGCTTAACTAGTATTTTTGGGAAATGTCGGAGAAAATCGGAGAAGAGTGGAAGAGTGTTTGAAGAGGATCAAAGGTAAGGATTAGCCTTTTGGAAAAATAGGAGTTTAGACCAGAGATGTTAGATCCCAGATCCAACTCATGTTATTCCAACGTTTCACGTATTCCAATAAGCCCTTTTCTGCTTATTTCCGACATGTCCCCATTTTCTTAGTCACGATTCTATTTTGGTATTATCCCCGTACGTCTTATCTTGATTTCCATATTTGCTCTGACTTTGGAACTCCATATCACCCACCCTTATCTTCCGTTTCCAATTTCGGAATTCCACATGTTCTTAAATACATTTTCTCTTGATCAAGCTTCTTTAGCTTGTAAATCTCTCTTATATCGTATATCTTATACCCTTTTCACATATTTAACATCCTTCATATCTCGTTACCTCAACTTGTTATTCCAATATAACTTGCAACACCCTGATATATCCCACCCATCCTATATCATTAAACCTTTATTACACTTCATCGTTCCAAAACTTCTACCTGCAATAAGGCCTTCAAACCTTGTTCGGTATTCCAATTATTCCGATTATTCCGATTATTTCCGACCCTACCTCATCCGACATTCCAAAACCCTCCTTGATTACACTCGCTTTCCAGTACAGCTAACCCTCACTTGATATTAATTTATTGTTCCCCCTATTCCATCCGCATTGACTATTCCATTCCCGAATACCCGAAACCCCTGCTCATCTCCAATAAGTCTCAATGTATCATTGGCACTGACCTTCCGAATAGACCCGACCAATCGGAACCCCGATAACACTTTCCGGTCCTCAATCCGAAATACCAGGGCACTAGAAATCCAAGAGGGCACAACCCATAAGTTGAAGCCAACACCTGTATAGATCAGTCTTCAGATTCCCGACTTCCGAGTCATCCAATATTCCGCGCATTTCCGAATATTGTGACTACCGATCTCGGCCAAGGAGAGTTCTGACCAAATCTGACCCCAACGTTGAATCCGGCATCCTGACAGGAGATAAGGGTTTCGGGATGTCAGAATGAAGGTGATCGGAATACAATCAATATGCAAAACTCATCGTATAAGTCAATATACGTGATAGGCAATATGACCAATGATAATGAACAATCAATATTCAAACTAGAGAAAGAGATGTACAACAAGCATATTTAAGGAATAACTGAGGATGCCGAATCGGAGACATAACAGGTGATGATACGAGATATGGAATTCCAAGACGGGGTGAATACGGAAACGAATACGAAGTCAGAGATAGGACATATGGATATAAGATTGGGAGATTGATCTCTGAAGGATGACTAAGGATGTTTAAATGGAGATTTCGGAAAAAGTTGGAAAAAGGCTTATCGAAAAAGGAGATTGTCAGAGATTGTCAGAGAAGGAGATTTGTCAGAGACGGTAGGAAAAGGATATTTGTTGGAGATTGTCAGAAAATTGGAGAATGGCTATGGGTTCTAACAGTATCTCCCCTTTAAGGCCGAGCCCTCGAGGCTTTTAATGTCTTGAGACATTTTGGCATCAGGTGGTTGTAAGGACTGGGATTTCCAATCGGATATAAGCGGTTGAAGTAGTGTAGACTTGCTTCAGAGAAACTCCTTGAGTTGTTATTCCCTTCGCGCTCTATTCTGGCAATTGTGATTAGCTTGGGTGACAAACTTGTGAATGAGCTTGTGGAGATTGCATGGGGACAGAAATGGCTTGAGGCAAAGTGGTGGAAAACAAGTGGAAAGCAGGAAAAGTGGTAAGGGTAGGGATCTTTGTGCCAGAGGTAATCATAGCGTGAAAAGGCCATGTCAGAGAAATGTCGGAAAATCAATGAATGGAGAAAACTGGAGGTGCATTGTGCATTGTCAAGCCCACAGGCTATCCTGCACAAACATGGATTGAAAAAATGGAAGGGTCCTGAAAGGCCTGCCATGAGTGTGTGATAGGCAGAAAATGTAGAAGTTGGTAGATAAGGATCTGAACAGGAAATGGAGAAGGTTGTGAACAAGGATGTGGAAAAAAGGATCTCAGGAATATTGTTGGAGAAATGTCGGAGATTTTCGGAAAAGGAAATTGGAGGAATGTCGGAAAGGAAATTGAAGGAATGTTGGAAAGGAAATTGAAGGAATGTTGGAAAGGAAATTGAAGGAATGTTGGAAAGGAAATTGAAGGAATGTTGGAAAAGACATTGGAGGAAAATCCACATATTGGAGGACCTTGATGTGCCAGGTATAATGGCTGGATCTTCTGCAAAGATGTCGGAAATCGGAGTGAAGATGGAGATGTTGGAGTAGAGTTGGACTGTGAAGATGAAGTAGAATGGAACTGGATGGTGTTTTCGGAAAAAAGCGGAAAAAACAATAGGGGTGGAAATGTGATGAATGGAAATGTGGAAAAAGCAGAAAAAGCAGAAAAAAGCGGAGAATCGGAATTGGGGAAGAAGGAGGAGTAGGGCCTCAAGATGAGGACACTACAAAGGTGTTGATAGGAATCGGAATGATGGAAAAGTAATATAGTAAAAGGGTTTTCATCGGAAAACCTGTGTGATGGAAATCAGAAAAGGAAATAGATATAGAAAGAACAAGGTGAAGAATTCCAGATTGACAAGATAGGTGGATGTTCAAAGGGTTGGATTGTCGAAAATATCGGGATTATTGGGGTTGTTGGAAAACGATGGAATTGTCGGAGAAGGCTTGCTTCATCTTGAAATATTGCACAAAGACGTAAGGTCTTGTTTGGAGTCGGGATGGGTTACAGAATGTGTCAGAATGACTGAGAATCTTGCTTGACAGGAATCTGGAAATGGAATGATCTTCGTGGTTATTGTAGAGATAGAGTCGGAAAGACTTTTGTCTCGAAAAACAGGGTGCAATGGAGTTAAGTCGGAATTTTTCGGAAGGTTTCAGAAAGTGCAGAAGGGTGTCGGAAAGTGTAGAAGGGTGTCAGAAAGTGTAGAAGGGTTTCAGAAAGAGTAGAAGGATGTCGGGAGGGAAATAAAGGGTGTCGGAATAGAAAGGTGTCGGAATACTGGGTCAGGGAATGTTCTTGTTGGGTGTTCCTGAGGTTTTCGTGATCCATGTGACACTACATGGACTGTGGAGTTAATGGATGTGGGTTGGAAAAGGGACGATGACAGCTGAAAGATGGTCATGATGAATGGAAATTGTGTGACAGAATAAGGCTGGCATAGTCGCTACTCCCCTCTTAGGTAGACGTCCCATCGTCTATTTCAAGAGTCAGATTTGTGTTGGGACATTCGGAATAAGAGTGGATGGATGAAATGGTATGCAAGTATTCTTGTGCAATTTTTGTGTCAGAAAATTTGGATGCGTAAAAAGTGTTCAAGATGCTTGAAGTCTTGAAAATTCAAAGATTGCAAAATTCCATGTTGAATTGTCATTGAAGTATCATGGCATTGTAATTCCTAGATGAAAAATAGTGTGTCGGATTTCTCTAATGTGGAGAAATGTCGGAAAATGTCGGAAATCGGAAATTTGTGAAGTTGGAAAACTTGGAGGTGGAAATTGAAGTCAGAAATCTTGAAGTCTGAATCTTGGAATCAGGAATTGAAGTTGGAAATAAGAATCGGAGATTTGAAGTCGGAAAATATCAGAAAAAATGGAGTCAAGTCGGAAAATTTCAGAAAAGTGGAGTTAAGTTGGAAAATATCAGAAAACTTGAAGTTGGAAATTGGAATCGGAGATTTGAAGTTGGAAATTGGAAAATCCAATGAAGGAAATTGCAAAAGTGAAGGCTCTCATTGAGGATGTTGCTGTGATACTGGTTTTCAACAGAACTGTGGAAAATGGAGATAGTATTGGAAATGTTCAGAAAATGAGGTGGTGCCCTTGGTTGAAAGAAATTTCAGACTTGGGATGTCGCTTTTGTCGTTCTTTTGAATGAAGAACAGATGGGTGTTGACAAGGACCATAGATAGTGATTGTTGAAATCTAGAGGGTCCGAAAATGTCAGAAAAATTGGTGTTGTATTTCGGAGAAATTGGTGTTGGAGAAATCTGCTGATAATTGATGCAGAACCAGAAAGGCCACCTTGTTTCTTCTGCGAGGAAGTATCAGAGTACTGTGTGGAGAAAAATGTTGGGTGGGCCCTATAGCTAGAGCCTCATTAATGAACTGTCGGGGTTATTCCAGCTTAACTAGAGATAAGGAATAAAGTTTTCCTAAGGGGTGATTCTCTCCCTCCCTCAAGGCAAATTGAAGGTTGTCAGAAATGTGGAAGAATCGATGGTTATGACAGATTTTCCTTTCAGAAATGAGTTGCTGAAAATCTTGTATGTGTCAACTTGCTAGGACAAAAAATTGTCAAGGCATAGTCTAGGATGACACAGATTTGAGCAGGTCGGAGGGTTGTCCACAATCGGATTTTCGGCTTTGTGGAATTGCGAATTGCAAGTTGCCACAGGGACATATGTCGGAGTCGGAGTCTTGAATTGCTGTTGAGGAATGCAGAACTAGGTACTACCCTATACCCTGTCAATCAATGGATTGTAGTTGGGGGGTCAGTTGTGTCCCAGCATGTCAGAACAGTCAAAATCAAGTGGTGCTACACCATATGGTAGTAACAACCTGGATTCATTGCTGGACAGATGGACAGATTGGTGTATTAATAGCCTACTGGATTTACGACTACGTCGTGGTTGGAGGGTTGAGGATTAACCCTTCGGAAAAATGCGGGATTCTGAAAGCAGTGTTCTAGACTTGAGGAAAAAGTCGGAAAGGAATAAGAAGTGGAAATATCGTCCACTAGAATTAGGAATTAACATGGAGGATGGTGTTGGAAATCATAAGGAGTGGTGTCGGAGTTTTCAGAAAATGATAAGAAATCAAAATAGGGATTATAGGAAAGTGTGGCAAAAGCCTTGGAAAAATGGACAGAGTGTTGATGCCGATTTGTCTGTACTGAGGTCTTTGCAGCTGTTTAGACTTGCAAGTTGGAGCCTGTGTGATGTGCTAATTGCAGCTCGGATTGTAGCTCTCCTATCGGAAGATGATTTGGGACAATTACTTGTACAGTGACCAGGTAAAGGATGTCGGAAAGTCTTGGTTTTGGAGATATCGGAGTTTGGTTGGAATGTATGCAAGGAACTGGGAATTGTTGGGAAAAAAGGGTGTGGAAGGCAAGAATGAAGGGTAGGTACCCTCCTTGGAAACTTGATTGATCTTGATATCTTCATTGTCATGTTTGAGCTTGTCACCATTGTCAGAATGACATTGAGGGTTGACATCATTGCCATCAGAAAAAACTGGTATTGTTGAAAAGCTCTCCTAGTTGGTCAGAAGGGGTGCTGGAAAGGACATAGATGGCATCAGATGTAGGTGATTGGAATTGGATATCAGAAGTTATTGTAAGAATCAAGAGTGGTAGTTTGAATATACTGTTAAAGACCATATTGCTTTTCACTGGAGTTGTGGAAAACGTCGGAAATATCGGAATATCGGGATCGAACAGGCTTGGCTTCAACTTATGGGTTGCACCCCCTTGGATTCTCGTGCCCTGGTATTTCGGATTTCTTGACAAGTTGGAATTCGGAGAATGTCGCAATAGTCGGAGATCTATGGAAGGATCAACGACAAGACGGCTAGTCAAGGCTTAACTAGTATTTTTAGGAAATGTCGGAGAAAATCGGAGAAGAGTGGAAGAGTGTTTGAAGAGGAGCAAAGGTAAGGATTAGCCTTTCGGAAAAATCGGAGTTTAGACCAGAGATAAGGGTTTTGGGATGTCAGAATGAAGGTGATCGGAATACAATCAATATGCAAAACTCATCGTATAAGTCAATATATGTGATAGGCAATATGACCAATGATAATGAACAATCAATATTCAAACTAGAGAAAGAGATGTACAACAAGCACATTTAAGGAATAACTGAGGATGCCGAATCGGAGACATAACAGATAATGATACGAGATATGGAATTCCAAGACAGGGTGAATATGGGAACAAATACGAAGTCGGAGATAGGACATATGGATATAAGATGGGGAGATTGATCTCTGAAGGTTGACTACAAATGTTTAAATGGAGATTTCGGAAAAAGTTGGAAAAAGGCTTATTGAAAAAGGAGATTGTCGGAAAGGAGATTGTCGGAAAAGGATATTTGTTGGAGATTGTCGGAAAAGGAGATTTGTCAGAGATTGTCGGAAAATCAGAGAATGGCTATGGGTTCTAACAGAGTCCTATTGGATGGCTATGACTCATTTTCCCCACATGACTCACTCGCTTCTTGGCTGTACTTCTATTTCCAATTGTTCCACATGGTCTATTTTCTGTGACTCACTTCTATTCTATTTCTGGCTTCTATTTCAAATTCGCTGCCACATTTCCCTTCATTTCTTCGACCACCTGACTCATTTCTGGATTCCATTACAAACCACCTTCCTATTTTGGTTTTCTGCCTCTCGCTGTTAGTCATTTCTCCTGTCTGCTGTCGACAACATCATTGTATGGCATACTCGCATCGTTTGTTGTTCTGCTCATGTATATAAGGCCTGTTTCGCCTTAGTGTACCCCAATTCACCTCTTTCAGTTGGATTCACTCGTCTAAGTCTAAGTCTAAGTCTAAGTCTAAGTCTACTACTACGTCTACTACTTCTACGTCTACATCAAGGCCAGCTTTGTCAATCACATGACACTTGCTGTTGTATCTCGTCTACACTTACATCAGCATATTACGTCATCATCATCATCACTGCTACGTCCTCATCTTCATCTTCATTCTACCTTTGTTGTTGCTGATAGCAAAGTGCACTGAGCTGAACACCAGTGTAAGTAGCCATGCAATGACGACACCACTACCCACTGTCTTTTGGATCCATTTCCGAAAGTAAACCAACATTTGTGGCTGCCCCAGAGAGGCCCAGTCCATTGTCTATCATCTCAACAATCCCTATTCCCATTTCGACACACATCCTTCCATCAAGTCCTTCCAGAACTCAGTTCGGTCTAGGCCATTGACTGTTCATCCCACACGTGCCTCATCCATCATCTTCTCAATAAGGCCTTATCCCTCCCTGTTTCATCTATCCGGCACTCTCTCTGACAGTTATTGACATTTATATCTGTCATACCTAGCTATTCCGATGACACCTGTCTATTTCGTACATAACAGGAAGTCGAATTGCAAGTTAACTACACTTCGTGACAGCCAATACAGTCGACAACCATCTCAATTGGCACCCCACACCAGATCAAGGCTTTTCCTGCAGATCCTATTCCACATCCGGACTTCCCATTGCCATATTAGGACCTATTTGCCTCGCCTCATTCATACCTCCAAGGCGCTTGGCACTCATACCTTCTATATTGGGCTTCATTAAGTGCTTGCTTATCTTTTGACGCTCATCTGGCCTCCATTTGTCTTCCCATTTATTCCCTATCCGACTCCTACCACCTCTGACTACTTCCGACCACATCCGGTCTCCACCGACATCTGACAGTGCCCCTCATCAAGTGCCAATTACCAGGACCTCATTAACCCGATTTGTACCAGATCCTTTTGATGTCATCCATCGGCAATCATTCCTAGTGCCTGTCAATCAATCTTCATTTGTGGCTGCCTGTCCAGTACTCTAATCAAAGTACAATCTGCCGGCATTCAGCACTCACCTCCATCAGATCCAGCTCCTTCCTTCTTTGGCCCAATCCTTGACTCCCTCTTTGGTCCAAAGACTCGTTTCGCTTGTCCCAGTCGGCTAGTCAATACACCCCCACCAGGCCACATTTGGCTGTTATCCTCATCTAAACTTCATATCAATGATCCTAGCTGGTTTCCCAATCAAGCATGTCTCTGGACCTCGATTCCTGTCAACAATCTGCGGCTAATTGACTCCCTTATTGACCATCCCATCCTATATCCCCTTGAATATGACTTCTTAACTCCAACAGAGCTCAATACACCTGTCAGCTCCTGTTCATCTAGCTCATCTATCGTCATGGCTCAACCAGTTCGCTCCAAATTTGACTTCCCTCCCCCGCGCTCTTGTGATGCACCCAAGAGATTTTTAGGTCAATACGATGAAGTTGCCACTTTCCTCAAAACTTTTGCAGAACTTTCTGATGCGTATGGATTAACAAATGAAGACCACTTTGGACGACTTCCTCTCTATGTCAAGTGATCGGTACAACAAGTCATTGAAGGCTTAACCAAATTCCATCAGAAGAACTGGACCACATTTGATGCCAACCTCAGAGTTTTATATGATCACAACCGGACATCAAAACCCTTTAAAGAGAACGATCTAGAGAACTTTACGACCAAGTATTGTCACACCGTCCTTCGAAATCTGTATGACTTCCATCGCTATCAAAGGAAGTTCACTTGCATTGCAGGCTGGCTACTCAATCGCTCCAAGATCAGTGACAGTGCCTATAAAAGATACTTCTGGCATGGTATTCCACAATCGATTTGAGAGAAACTTGAAGACAGAATGCTCCAGGAAAATGCTGCACTCAACAGATCAGTTCCCTTCAAAATCGACATTGTAGTCAAAGCGGCAGAACATGTCTTCAACCTTGGTAAATTCTACGATGATGAATCTGACTCAGATGGTCTTGTTTCCGAAGCAGATGAGTCAGATGAAGAAGAGAGTGGTTCATCAGACAATGACGACAGTGATTCTGATGACAACAAGAGGAAAAAGAAGAAGAAGACGACCTCCAAGTCCAAGAAAGCTTCCCCAGCTCCTTCCCCTCCTACTTTGACTTCTACTCCATCATCTTCGACTTCTAAACCCAATGGTTCATCCCAGAATGAAACTGACAAAGTTGCAGATCTCATCGACAAGCTTGCTCACATGAACATCAGCGACCCCAACTACTACTCTCTTTATTTTCGAATTGTCACAAAAGCGCCCATTATGGTCAAAATTCTTCTGAAGCCCTCCCAACGCTCAAGTGAAACTTGCCCTCGCACCAATACATCCTCCTCGAGTCAATCCCAACAGGCTAATTCTAGCTCGTTTGAATGCTATTTCTGTGGAGAAAAAGGACATGGAACCCGACGATGCCATCAAGCTGACACAATGATTGCTGCTAACACAATAGCTCGAAATGATTTAGGTCATATCACATGGCCAGATGGTTCAGACATCCTTCGTAATGGCTCAGAAACTATTTTATCTGCCATCAATCGAGAACTAGCTCTCCAACTCAGGAAAAATTCGGATTGTCCTGCAACCACCAATCTAATCATGGCACCTCCAGAAATATATGCAGCTGACTCAGACTATTCAGAGAGCGACAGTGGCAAGGTCTATCCACAGTATACCAATCCTTTCTCACAACCACATGATGAGAGAAAAAGTGATAAGAAAAAGACAAGATTTGATGGAGTTTATCCTCCTCCTCACCCTAAGCTTGCTCCCAAAGCTCAAGACACATCATCTACTCCAGCAGTCCCCTCTCAGGCAACTATATCCCCTCTTCCTGATGCCTCACAGTCTCCTACTCCATCATCATTGGCAGATAAAGAGAATATTATTCCTAAGGTTACTCCTTACGACATTCCTCCCCTCGCTTTTGATCCAGATGACGATGATCAAATCATGGAAGACGTCTCCCAGCCTACACCTCCTGCAACTTCTTCTCGTACTTCTTCTCATGTTGGACCTCTGAGAGATGCTAAGCCATCGAAATCATCAGTGAAACCTTCAACAGCTCCCAAGACCTCCAAGACACCAGCTCCAGTCACTATTCCTTCATCTCCTTTGACAAAGCTTCAGTCGACATCGACACTGCTATGGTTAACAATATGGGCATGAATCCTCCAATGTGCTATCATCCTTGTGAAGCTAGACTCATCTCCTTTCGCATGAGCTTTGATACAGGACACTCGGTCAATACTCTCATCGATTCTGGCTCAGAACTCAACATCGTATCACATGAAGTTGCCAATCAGACACAGATACCTATGGATCTTTCAGCCACTTCATTCATGCATGACGCTGGATAGCACACTACTCCCCTTGAAGGACATATTCACAATGTCAATCTCAGCACAGGAAATCTCGTCACTACAACAGATCTTTGGGTCAGTGGCAGAGTTGAATTCTCTCTTCTTCTAGGACGGCCTTGGCAACGTCAAAATCATATTAGCATCGAAGAAAAGGAGGAACTTATCTCTGTCGTTGAGACAATACTGACAGAAAGATTTGGAAACTTTGTGCTATTCCTGCTAAAACCAATTCAGATGAACACAATCATGATGACAGGTCTTTTTTTGGGAATCCTCAATCACCATCCACATCTACATTCAGATCAAGAATACTACCTCCTTCAGTCCGAGATGACTTTAAACTACCAACCATTCTCCAATCTCAAATTCTCCCTCGTCTCTCTCCTCAAGTCCTATATATGCTGGTTCAACTTTCATGATTCAGAATATCTCCTCTCCTCAAGAAAATCAAGAAAATCCAAAAACAAGTTCTACTTTTGCCAACAGAACATTCAAGCCTGTACATCAAGGAATTCGCCCAGTTCCAGCTGTTTTCCCTGAAGATGCTCGTGTAACTCGAAGATTTCCCAATGATCCCCTTCTCAACCTTCCTGTACTATCACCCAACCCTCCCAACGTCATTCCCACTCCAAAACTCACTCATGAACGCCTCAAGATCCTCAATATCAATCCTGATGGTTTCTTATGGCCTGAAGAAGAAAAGCTTATGACGATGGTATTCACAAATAACCAAGAGTCTTAGCATATGGCAATTCAGAAAGAGGAACACTTTGTTCAGATTACTTCTCTGACTACATTCTGCCTGTTATCGACCACATCCCCTGGGCTAATCCTCAAATCCCTATCCCTCCAGCCTGCCTTGAACAAGTCATCAAGCTCACAAAAGGCAAAATCGAATCCAGAGTTTATGAGCCCAGTCAAGCCTCATACAGATCTGCTATGTTCTACACTCAAAAGAAAGATGGCAGTTTACAACATGTCATTGACCTTCGAACACTCAATGGCATTACTATCAAAGACACAGGACTCCCTCCAGTCATCAACTCATTTGTTGCTCCCTTCGCTGGACACTCCATCTATTCTGTTTTCGATCTCTTTTCAGGCTATGATGCCAGATGTATTCACCCCAAGAGCTGTGATCTCACTTCATTCCAAACTCCACTAGGACTTATGCGATATCGAAGTCTACCTCAAGGCTACACCAATTCCTCTGCTGAATTCCAGAACTGCACTGTCTTTGTTCTACAAGACAAAATCCCTGATAATGTTGGTGTTATGATCGACAATCTCAGAATCAAAGGCCCTCCTACTCGATATGAACAGCCAGATGGATCTTATGAGACTATTCCTGAAAACTCAGGCATTCGTCGTTTTGTTTGGGAACACGCCATTGTTGTCAATTGAATCCTACATTGATTTTTCAGAGTGTGGTGCTACTATCTCTCCAAAGAAGTCTCAAGTTGCTTGACCTGATGTTTTACTTGTTGGTCAAAGAGTCACATATGAAGGACGATGTAAGGGGAACCCCATTTCATGTGGTTCTACACTTCTCTATTATCTCTTCTTCCTTTCCATTCTTCCCCACTTCTCCCTTCCCCCCATTGTCTCCCTTGCCCCTATCTTTTCGTTCAAGTTCGCTTACTTAAGCGCCCGGTTACGTAACGGGATTGGAATCCAATCCCATTACATAATTTGGCATTCATTCTCACTCACATAAGTGCTTGCATTACGTAACGGGATTGGATTCCAATCCCGTTACATAATCACAGTACGTCCTGGCACTTATTTGCATACTCCTTTAGGTAGTTATCTTGGCAGTGGGAACCTTAGGCTTTTCTCTTCGGATTCCCATCTGCCAGGTGTGTATCCTTGTATGTAGTCTTCTGTGAGCTTATATATCTTCAGATTCCCATCTGCCAGTGTTCAGTGTGATATTCCACTTCCCCTGGAGGTTGCCCTTATAGTAGAAAAGCCTGACAACTTACTGGACTGGCTGCTGTTGCTATTGTCTCTGAATTGACTTCTTCAGGTGCATAGCAGTTCAGAACCCCTCTGGTACACTC
>MU134361.1:42844-86132 GCA_015039355.1 Ramaria rubella
CTCCATGTGTTAGTTCAAATCAGATCGGTGACTATCACAAGTTCCTCTATAGTTGGTTTCTGATAAAATTACCTCTTGGGTTAATTCTTTTGGATGAGACCACAGGTTTATTGTGATAATGAAACGTCATTGTTACGTTAAGTTTCGTGAACATCGTTCCGATGATCAGACCAGTCCTATTATGAACTTTAATACACCTTCTCGCATGTCCCAAGGTTACGAAACAAAAATATACGTTATATACCCCTTTCGTCTGAACCTGCTGATCCGAGTTCCAACGTTGTTAACTTATCGACAAGTTGACTTCCTGATTTTCCTATCGGTTCTTTGTTCCTCGCTTTCCTGTTCTAGTTGTTGTCGTTCAATTTTGATTGAACTCTCAACTATTTCAGTTGTGATTGTGTTTGATCAATCGGTCCGTTTCCGGGATGTTCGTTGTCACGGGTCTATTCTATCTCACACCATCGAAACACGACTGTGTTCGATCATTAGTTCGATTCCGGGATGTTCGTTGTCTCGAACTAATCTATCTTTCACATGATGTGGGGTTGTGATCAATAACTAATCTGAAACCGGGATGTTCGTTGTTTCCTATTAACTTATCATCACCACCAACAATGGTTGTGTTCGATAATTAAATTGAAACCGGGATGTTCGTTGTTTCGAAGTTAATTAATCTTCACTACTATGGGTTGTGTTCGGTCGTCAACATGAAACCGGGATGTTCGTTGTTTCACAGTTGATCTACCTTTCACCACCAAACGAATGTGTTCGATCATCAGAAATTGAGACCAGGATGTTTGATGTCTCGAGGTTGATTTCGTCGCTTTTCGACTTCTCTAACACGAAGTGAGGATGTTTCACTCTCCGCTTGACTTTCTCCGAGGATGTCTCAAAAAGTCGATCCAGTTCAAGAAGTCCGAACTTGACTAAGACCATCTTCCGAGTCGAAGTCCGTCTTCACCCCACACTTTACACCAACTAACGAAGAGATCGATCCGATGGATCTCGATATAAATATCGAGATGTAGACTCTGTAAGATAGACGAAAACCTTCCAGACCTTTGACCACCTTGGACCACCTTCCAACACCGTCAAAGGAATATACCTGTCTGGAAGGTACTCGAAGATCGGTAAAGATGTGATAATTATATGTTTAAGACTAACCGGTCTCTCCGATCTCTACAATTCTGTCACTGTGACGGAGGGACTGATAATTATCGACTAATTCTTTTATCTCTTTATGACGACTTAACACAGGTAATTACCAAAATACGACTGGTTACTCTACCGAATGGAGTCGACGACTCAATGTTATTTCCATTAATAACTATTCGTCGACTCAACTTCGACTCAAGACCTAAACCGTCCACAATCCAGTCGTAGGGGTTCAGCACCCGAGAACACCTGGTAATTACAGTTGAGTCGACAATGTTTTTTATCTCTATATTCATGTTGATGAATAGTCTTTGTGAACCTTGGGATATCAGTCTGAGAACTCTGATATTAATTAATATCCCTAGGGAACACCAACGTTTAGTTCTGAGTTCACAGTTTCCAAAACAAATAGCGCGTTGAGAGACTTATCGAGTGAGCGGAAGAATTTGGAGTTTTCAGGGTTCAGAAGGCCAATGCAGGAAAGGTCAAGGAGTAACAATAAATGAATATCAAACAAGATTTTGGCTTTACGGAAAAGCAAGTAGAATCAAGGAATGGATGTGTCGGAAGATTGGAAAATCGGTAGATCGGAAGAATATCAGAAATCAATTATGTGGGGTTTTGATATAATGATCAATGTATAAAGAAGTATATGTGAACAATATGTGAAGTAAGGTATAGGGAGGACAATGCTGTATATATATAGATGGACTTGATGCAGATAAGAATCAGTATGTCTGTTGAAAGAGAAGAGATATATAAGCTAAAGAAAAAGCTTGAGTGAAAAGGCATATTTAAAGAGGTGAACAGAATTCCAGAATCGGAAATGGAGGAGATAAAAGTGCATGTTATGGAATGCCGAGGATCAGAACAAATATGGGGATCTAGATAAGTATACAGGGATAGGATCGAAGTAGATTGTGACTAAGAATGATCAAATGGGGGTATATCGGAATGAACAGAAAAGGGTTTATCGGAATAAGCGGAAAAGGGTTTATCAGGATAAGTGGAAAAGGCTTATCAAGGAATATGGAGATGTCGGAATAACACAGTATCGGATCTGGGATCTAACAGTATCTCCCTTTTACGGCTGAGCCTTTGAGGCTGATTACATCATTGGATGTTGTGGGAAGTTTGGGCATCAATTATCCATAAAGGCTGAGATCGCTGATTGAGTATAAATCAGGGAAGACAGGGTGATGGAGTGCAAAATGCTTTCTGTCCCAAACCACCACCACCACATCACAAATGGCCTCATGTGCACCATCCCACACACACGAGTCCATCATTTAGATCAGCTCCGATGAGGAGATCATGGTGGAAATGGAGGTCCTGAATTGGCAGAGGCATCTCCTGGAAGAAAAACTGCAGGAGAAGACCAAGGCGAAGCAGGAAAGGCGGGAAAGGGAGGAAGCACGAAAGCGGGAGGAGGCACATCTGCTGAAGGAGGAAGAAGACCAGAAAAAGAAGGAAAAGGAGGATGAGAACCAGAAAAGGCGGGAAGATGTGGATCGGAAAAAGCAGCGAGAGGATGCAGAGCAGAGGAAAGGTGAGTCTACACAGAGCATCCTGGAGGAGTTGAGACGGGAGGAAGCCAGGGTAGGGTGTCGGTAAGTGGTTTTTTTGTGTCAGCGAATTGGGTTTTCTGATGGAATGCCGAATGTAGCTGAACAAAGGCAATTTGACTTGGAATACTGCAGGGCAAAATGGACCTGAGTCAGTGTCCAGAGTCGGACGGAAAGGATGGGTGGCCAACGTAGAATGGTCAGATCCAGAAAGTTTTGATGACCAGTGTGTTGGTTGTTGGATGCAGGGGTACAAGTGCATTGAGGAGGACCAGAAGAGAGGGAAGTCACAGAAAAGGGCGTGCGTGCAGTGCAGTGGCAACTGGAAGAAATGCACAAAGCTGGGGGATCCAATGTTTGCAACAGAGATGGTGGGGAAGACGTCATTACCAGTGTGGTTTTGGGCATGGACAGAGAACACGGAGGCTGGACTGGGGCCTGCAACAAAGAAGCAGAGGTCAGAGCGGGCTGTTGGGGGAGCCAGAGGGTCATCAGGGAGGTTTGCCGACTTAGATATTGGAGTATCGTGGGAGAAAGGAAAAGGAAAGGAGCGCGCATCGGATGTCAATCGGGTGGAGGGAGGGTTGGAGGAATCGGGATTTGCAGCAGGAATCCAGGTGCTCCAAAAAACGATGCACAACCTCGTGAAGTGGTTAAAGTACAACATGGAGGGAATGGCGAGTCTCAACAACTTGCTGAAGACGTCGCATTGGATATCAGAGATCAACTACAAATTCCAGAAAAAGCGGTGGGAAACATACGACGGGACATTTGCGTGGCAACCAGAGATTGAGTCGGAAGGAGAAGTGGAGGAAATGGCAGGGGAAAAGCCCGCAGAAATGGAGACGGAGGAGGTATTGGAGAAGGGAAAGGAGAAGGGACAAGAGAAGGTGTTGGAGAAGGGGAGGAGAAGGAGCCTGACGGGATGGATGTGGATGTCATTCCAGAGGCATTGGGAAGTGGAGGTCCGGAGAAGGCATAAAACACTGTAGAACCGGAAAAGGAGAACATTGGTAAGGTGGGGAATCCGGAGAGTATGGATTCAGGAAAAGAAGTCAGAGAGGAGAAGGCAGAAGGGCCTGTACTGGAGGCCAAGGTGCTTGAGGATGAAACAATGCAGTAATAGAAAATCCAAGGAAAATCAGAAGGGGAAAAGTATCATAGAATATCCGGAGAATCAGAAAATCAAAAGTAACATAGTTAGAAAATAGAACAGTTTTGAAAATCAAAAGGAAATTGCTAATAGTCGGAAATAGGAATAATCGGAAAATCAAGGTGGGGATAGCAAGTGCGTGCAAGGATGTCAGTAAAACCGGGAAAAGTCAGGATCAGAGTGAGTTTCAGACAAATGGGGCATAGAATCAGAGTTGGACTTGGTTGCAAGGATGGTTTGGAAGAATTGGAAGAATCAGAATGTGAGGTTCATGGATGTTGGAAGGATTTTGGGTTTTGGAATCTAAGCAGGGAGTTTATAGAAACAGAATTGAATTTGAAGGGTGGATCGAAGAAGTGTTGTCGGAAAATGTCGGTGAAAAGACAAGAGTGATTGAAAGGTTTTGAGGAATGGTGTTGGAAAATTGGCATATGGTTGGAAGATCAGAGTAGGACTTGTCATTGACATAGTGGCTACTCTCCCTTTAAGGTGGATGTCCCATCATCTACCTTAAAACGCCGGAGGAAAAATACAAGGGGATGGAGTATCGTGAACTGAAAGATTCCTTGGTAGGGCTTGTCAGCACTTTGAGAAATTTGAACAGAATTTCATGGAAGGTTCTTGATAAATGGTCTTGAAGTTGTCCAGTTGAAGAATGTTGTAATCACAGATTACTGGAGAAGTCAGATGAGTCGGAATATTGAAAAATGTTGAAGCAGTTGTAAGGAATTGGTGAATTGGAAGTTTGGAATGGTCGGAAATTCTTAATATAAGGAGGAAAATGTTAAAATCAGAAATTTGAGAGCCATAGAACGTTATCGGAAAAAAAGCGAAAATGTCTGTAATATTGGTATTCATCTTGGAATATCGTTGAGAGGGTAAGAAAGGTGATTGAAAAGGTGAAGTTGTCAGAAGAGACAAGAGATGAACAGGTGAGTATTCCGGTTGGAGATGATATTGAGTATACGTCTACGAGCACTATTCTGATACTATATTAAACTGTAATTTCCACTGTTAGGACTCACTATGGTGCAATTGTCTCTTGCTCATGCAATAAGGGCCCTCGTATTATCTGCCTCAACCTGCTTTTTGGGGCCAGACTATCATGTCACAGATGAACCAACACCGGGGCCATATTGCTGCAACTCAATGTCACCTGTGAAATGGGGGTCAACCTCAATGAATTCAGAGGCTTCCAACCATATAAAACAAGAGCCATGCCAGTCCAAGAGATTCCAACAGTCACAACAACACACTTCATAACTTTACTAACTCCACATCCTTCACACAATCACAATGTCTAGCTCTAGTACATTCACATGCCCCCCTCTCACCACCACATTGACAATAGATCAAATTTACGAGTGGCACCACAAGCACTCGTCGGACTATCCTGCTTTTGTATTCCCAGATGAACTCGGGGACCAGGTAGCTTTCATCTTGTTATTTACTCTCACCTCTGACTTCAAACGCAGGCAAAATTGACATATAAAACACTAAGAGATGGAATAAACAATGGAACCAACCTTATAAGAAGTCATATTCCAGAAACAAAATGTCTCAATCAGGGTTGTAATAAACAAGATTTTATTGTAGTTGGTATATTGGCCACAACAGGTTCATATTCTTTGGCTCTTACACCCAAATATAGCCAAGGACTTTGGCATTAAGATGTTATTACATATACCATGTTCCTCTTCTCCCACATATGCCTCACACATCTAGAATTCTATGGCCGTCCTTTATTACCCTTTGCCATCTCCCATCGCAATTCTGCCACTGCTATAGCACATTTGGTTGGAGGCAAGGATGTCAAATACATATGGGTCACTGAAGGGCCCATGAGAGCTTTGATCAATGAAGCCAAGTTGATCAAAGGCAGTGTGAGCGACATTGTGGTCCTGAAGATTCCTTCTTTCTCGGAACTCTATGCAGACACCTCACGCTCATGTAAGCCGCAAGTCAAAGAGTCTGGGGATGGTTGCCCAAGTGTCGATTTGGACCGACCAGCTCTGATTCTTCATTCATCAGGTGATTCTACCATTTTCTCCTTGAAAAACAACTAATGCACTTTCAGCAGGATCAACGGCATTTCCCAAACCTCGCATGTGGATGCATTGTTTTATCCTAGAGGTATCCAAAGTCTTTGGTAAGTACCTATAACTCAATTGGTAGTCCGCATGGTTCAATTTCATGATGAAAATAGAACAGAGTAATGTTGGTATCAAAGGTGATATTATGGCAGTCCACACCTCCCCTCTTTTCCGTCAGTCTTTTTCCTGCCAACAGGTTTTCTTATACTTACTTATTCCAATTAGATGCCATGGGAGTATTTGCCACTGTGTGGCCTGCAGTCAGTTTTCAATCATATTACTAGCTCACGTACTCACTTTCTGTGATCTTTAGGTCTCAGGATATATTCGGGCTGCATCTTCTCCTCAAGTTTCACCTTCTCCTATGACTCCAGAGAGCTTCCTTCAGCAGATAGTCGAAAGCCAGGCTATGCTTTTGTTCTGTGTCCCTAGCTTCTTGGAAGTATGTCAAGTATGCTTTATTGATGTATGAGTCATGCTAACTATAAGTTAAGCTTGGGCTGCAAATTCCGATAGTGTATGGGCGATTAAGAAACTCAAAGCAATTGTGTGTATCTTTGGGTTGTTTTATTTGTGAAACAGCTCTCATAAATTACAAATAGTTCTGGGGCAGGGTGCCTCTGTGGTCGGAAGCTGGTGTATTATTGTGTCAAGAAGGCGTATATATCCGGTCACTCTATGGAGCAACTGAATTTGACGCTGCATCCCTCATTTCAGGTATATTGATGGCCTTTGACCTGATATTCTCTGGCTCTAACTATGAAATATACTTTCAGCTGAACCTTACACCAAAGGCTACGAATGGTTTGAATTTCTGCCTAGCATCTCACTAGAGCTCGTGCCCAATTCAGAGGAAGAGGACGTGTATGAGCTCGTTATAAAGGTATAGACATAGTTTTTAAATGCTGATGAGTGTCTCAAGTATGATTCTTAGGAATCCGAAACGCACTCTCTTGCCATCCATAATGCAGAAATCAAGGGTGTACCTGCATATGCCACCAATGATCTCATAGAGCGACACAAAACTAATCCAAAGCTATTCAAGATTCGAGGTCGAAAGGACGACCAGATCATGCTGAGTACAGGTGAAAAGGTGAGCTTCTAAAACACAAGCATTGGAACTATTCTCTGATATGGATTTTAGACAAACCCAGGTCCCCTTGGTTGGGATCAGAGATTTCTGACGTACGATCAAGCTGACATGACCCATAGAAAATATCATCGTCAAGAATCCGCATGTGAAAAAGACTGTCATGTTTGGGAGGGGACGTCTTTCCAATGGAATTCTCATAGAGCCTACTTCATATGAAGAGGCTGAGAATATAGGATTAGAGAACTTCCGTAATCTAATTTGGTTTGTGACCATGAGAAAACTTCAAAAGCTGTCACTGATTTACCAGTCTTATGTCAGGTCTAGTATCGAGGCTGCAAATGATTATGCACCCGCACATTCAAGGATTTTCAAAGAGGTGAGTTTTTTTTGTGCAGAGTCTCCCTCAAATCCAATGTTCATCACTTGAAAATTCAGACGATCCTTGTTGCGTCAGCTCTGAAACCATTCTCTTACATGCCCAAGCGAAATGTTGGGAGGGGTGCCATCATAAATGATTATGCTTTGGAGATCGAGGCAATGTACCAGGCCATTCAAGATTCATCACAGACGGATATTCCAATCCCCCCTGGGTCAAGTGAGGACAGAGGCTGGACACTGGAGGAAAGCTTGCAGTTTGTTCACGAAGCCATGGATAGAGTCATGACAGACGTGGATGACATGGGAGATGACGATGACATTTTTGGATATGGCTCCAACAGGTGAGTAATCATCTACACATCTCACCTCGGATAAACGTACCAAAAACAAATCATTATTCAGTCTCCAAGCAATGTATATTCAGAACTCAATACTCCACACGCTACAACAAGTTGCGCCCGCTGCCAATGTTCTCAAACCACCTTCCAATTTCGTATATCAACACCCAACAATCCGTGCCTTGGCAGAATTTTCCGCTAAAATTTCACAAACTACCGCTCTTTCAGATGTCAATCCCGAGGTTGAGAGAAGGGAGCGTCTTCGGGACTATGTGGCACGATACACGCAAAATTGGCCTGTACACTCCCCCTCAGAAAGTGACCCCACTACAGAGAGAATACTTCTCACAGGAAGTACTGGTGGTTTGGGTTCTCAGCTCTTAGCACAACTGGTCGCAATGCCTTCCATGTCTCGCATCTATGCCTTTAACCGGCCTGGACAGAAGACATCCCACAAGAGACAGCTCAATGCATTCCTCGATAGAGGGAATGATATTGCACTGAACTCTGAAAAAAATAATATACGTGGAAGGTGACTTGGCGGTAGAAGGTTTCAACATCAAGCCAGAGCTGTTTGAAGAGGTGTGTAGCCAATTACTCAAAAAATAAACAAATGCTAACTTGAGTCTAATAGATACATGACTCAGTGACAACTATCATACACAATGGTATGTAGTCTACATTTCCTTGGTGTCCTTTGAGCCCATCATTTGGGGAGTGCGAAATATGATCGATCTCGCCCTAAAGTCACTGCACGCTTCCCCTCCGCATGTCATGTTCACCAGTAGTATAGGAAATGTAAAATGTAAGTTTGGTATTACATGAGATGTAATGGGGTTGCAGTGACTAATTTAATCCTGGTCAGCTTGGGCAGATATTCCACCTGTGGCCAAAAGCCCAGTCATTGATCTGTCGTTGATCAATACATCAGGCTACAGTGAATCGAAATGGGTGTCAGAGCGTATTCTTCGGACAGCTGGACAGTCAACCCCTTTGCATCCAGTTATAGTCCACGTGGGCCAGCTATCTGGTGGTGTGAATGGCAACTGGAACATGAGGGAGTGGTTCCCTGCTCTGGCCTGAGTGAGTCAAGTCGTTGGAGGAGCTCCTGATAATGCTGGGGTTTGTGCTGAGTTTCTCATGTATTTTAAGAGTACATGCTGATGCTTCTTATGTTTATAGCTTGTCTCATTCCTCCCCCTTCATGTGGCAGCCTCCATGCTCATTGAGCTTCGGCACACTTCTAGCCAATTCGTTCACCTGGTCCACCCGCGACCAGTGCCTTGGATGACTGTAATTCAACATGTCGCAGATGCCTTACACGTTCCTGTGATTCCGTATGCTGAATGGTTGAGGTGCCTGGAGGCTTCACCAAGAACAGACAACGTGTTGCACCAAAATCCAGCATTACACCTGATTGATTTTTATCAGGTTTCATCCACTCCGAAGGATGCTGCAAGGGTTAAATCGAGAGAAGCGATGGGGCTAGCCATGTACGAGACTAAGATCTCAGCGAGGGAAGCCCCTTCTCTTACACTGGCCCATCTACCGCAACTAGGAAAAAATGATGTCAACCAATGGATAGGATATTGGAAGAGTAAAAGTGCACTGGATGTGTAGGAGAGTACTATGGGTTACAGCACTTTATGGAGTAATAAGACCGTACTGTTCAAATGAAGAGCTGGTCATGTATGTAACTTTCGTGTCTATAGCAATTAAGAATTGACCTTAGCGTCCACTTAGAGTGCAAGCAAGGCTTCGGTTGGCCTATATACATTGGTGTTTTTATGGTTGTCTCCTGCTGTCAGTCAACATGATCGGTGACAGCAATATATAGATGCAGTAGGACCACATGTATCTGCCAGTAATTAATTTTAGAGAGCAAATGTACCTATGTACATATAATTGAATGAACTGCATGTTCCGATCGTCCTCACGATCACCATAACAAGGCAGCCCCACGTCCCATCTCTCTGCACGCCGTGGAAGACGCATGCTCGAACGACGACGAGCACAGTGGTGGTGATCGGTAGACGGGCCGAAATCCGGGACTATTATTGGAATACATTTGACCCTGACATCCCGATCGCGTCAAGTATCCCTCCCAGCATGTATCTGGAAGTGCCAAAATGGCGTTTCGCCGATGTGTATTGCAACCATATTTTGATGGAAAACAAATAATATCCATGTCCCGATTTGCTCCATCTCCATCCACTTGACTTCCAAAGTTAAGAAAGTACTGTACGTAAGAATTTTTTCCATTTATGCTGACGGAGATCCGTCAGGAATCGTCAACCATATATATACGATACGACACTGCCGTCACTCCTCCCTCCGCTATCAACTCCCCCTTTCGCATCCTGCTGGCTCTCTACGCCTCCAGTTTCCGTTTCTGTCATGGTCCACTTGGTTTGCCACCGGTCTCATCAGGTCTGGGTTGATATATGAGTGTTTAAATGTGCGAGCCGAAGCGGCTCACATGGTTCTGCAGATGGTAAAAATCAAGTAGATGGACAGAGAAAGAAGAGCGGGGAAGGGCTTATGTGTACGCGGAGAAGATGTAGCGCGAGAAGGATGGCGAGCTGCAGGCTGGACCAGTGGGATCAGTGGATACGAGAAGAGACTCTGAGAACAAGTGTGTGAGGAGGAGGCACAAGGACCCGTGACGAAGCGAGATGAGGCACTTTCAACGTTTGTTGTCATTTCATAATGGCAGACGGAACTGTGTCCAATATTTGTTGCGCGAGGGCGCGGAGAGACGGATGACCGATCCTAAAAAGTCTTGATATCTCACGCCAAATCGATGCCGATCCCGAGCTGACAGAGTGGGATTTCTTGGGATTCGACGCGAGGCGCGTGTCGATCTTCACGATATATATACCCCACGGTTAGAAGAGGATAGGCCGGTGCGAAGCGCCGGTGTTCCTTGTAAAGGCATAATCGGAGTACCCCTAGGCGCGCGTCGGACTTTGGCAAAGACCCACGTGGTACGCGGAGGGTTGGTATGAGACTATCCATGAAGAGGCGAAGGTATCCAAACACCAGCGAAAATCCTACCGATATTACCGGACCGATAATCACGTTTTGGGTCAAATTTTGCTCCAGGATTCATATCCACATCCGTTGAAAGCTCGTCTCAGCCGAGATGCCGGAGCTTCTTAAAGCTTGCCGAGAACGAGGACTCAAGTTATTCAGCCCGGATCAGCCTCGGGCGTTCAATCTGGGTCTAAATTTGCCTCAGGCCCCAGTAAAGATCGACATCGTGTAGTATCCCTCCCTCCCAGCCCGCTCGTATCCAGTGTAAGCCTGGAACGCAGTAGGGTCGTTTATCTCATGTATAGTCAAGGTCATCGTTGACCGTGACTGCTTTATAAGCTTGTTTGTCGAATTTAGCGCACTCTCAGGGAGCGCCCACTATTCACAGTGTGAACTGTTCGTCGATAGATAATTTGCGTGTTTTCCCTACATCCACCGTACTATCACGATGGCAAAGGGCTCCACCACATTTTCCACCCCCCCTTTGGACGGCACGTTGACCTTGGATCAAATCTACGACTGGCATGGCAAACACTCGTCAGAATTCCCTGCCTTCATTTTCCCAGACGAATCCGGAACTCAGGTTTACTATTCTTGACATCTGTAAATAGCTCATGCTAATATTCAAACCCTCAGGTCAAGTTAACATGGAAAGGTTTGAGGGATGGGATTCATAATGGAATCGACTTTATAAAAAGTCGTATTCCTGAGGCGCGCATCAATTACGAATGCAAGAACCAGCCTGAGGAACCCATCACGGTGGGCATCTTGGCCGCAATAGGTTTGTACCCTCTGCTATATTAATGGGACCCACATTTAACACTCGGTTATAATCAGATAACATCACGTACACCACATTCCTGATAGCTCACATGCGCTTGACACATCCAGGTGGTCCGAACCGTGCTCTGCTACCATTTCCGATATCCCCGCGGAACTCTGCTGCCGCTATAGCACATCTGATTTATGCCACAGGTATCAGATACCTATGGGTCACTGAAGGCGCAATGCGGACTTTAGCAGATGAAGCCCTGATCAAAGCCCCTCTGGCGGACATTGTGATTCTGCCAGTGCCCTCATTTTCTGACCTCTATACCACTTCGTCCGCGTCTAACTTGCAAGCGGAAGAAGATAACTATCCCACTTACGATTTAAACGGACAAGCAATCATCCTTCATTCATCAGGTGAACCTCACAAACTCGTAAACAACCGGATATTTGGCTGACATATTGGCTTAACTAGGCTCAACAGCATTTCCTAAACCTCGTGTATGGACACATGCCTTCCTCCTCGAATTGTCACAAACTTTTAGTAGGCACATTTTATTTCTCTTGAGGAATGAATGCTTATGATGATAGGACGCAGCAATGTCGATCTTAGAGATGATATCCTGTCGGTCCATACCGCTCCCATTTTCCGTTAGTTCTATTTTCTTTGTACTTTAGATGTGCCGAACTTGACGGATTGAGTTAGATGGTATGGGGCTTTTTTCCACTTCGTGGTCGGCGGTTAGTCAGCATACACGTAGAATGTGCATCTTAGCACTCACCGTGGCGGACCAAATCCGCAGGCTTCAGGATGTATTAGGGCGACAGGCCCGCCTCGAGTGTCGCCACCTCCCCTGACTCCCGAATTGTTCCTCCAATATATCGTCCAAAGTCGTTCAACAGTTGGATACAGTGTTCCAAGCTTCATCGAAGTGGGCCATGCCTTTTTCATCTCATCTTCGAGTTTTTCTTATATACATTCCCTTAGGCTTGGGCTGCGGACCCAGATAGCGTAAAAGCCCTTAGGAAGTTGAAAGTAATCGTAAGTAACAACATCATAAAGTTTGGGGTAGCCACTTATGTGTGGCGATTAGTACTGGGGAGGAGCGCCCCTGCGACCGGAGATCGGTAGGTTCTTGCAAAGAGAGGGGGTGTCTATTTGCGGCCTTTTCGCATCGACTGAAATTGGAACTGCCTCTATAATGTCAAGTAAGTGAATGCATCAATTATAGCAATTTCCGCCCTAACCGTGATTTGGCCCATAGCCAAAACTTATGCTGAAGGCTACGAATGGTTTCAATTTTTGCCACGCGTCACTCCGGTGTTGATTCCAGAACCGGATGAGGAAAGAATTTTTGAGTTTGCTATAAAGGTATGATTGGTATTCTGCGTTCGAAACAAGCACCATGTAATCTCGTTTAGAAATCCGATTTATTCCCAGTAGCTGCCTATAATACGGAATTCGATGGTGTACCGGGATATGCAAGCAACGATCTCATTGAGCAGCACCCGAAGAATCCCAAGCTATTCAGGGTCCATGGAAGAAAAGACGATCAAATCATCCTGAGCAATGGCGAAAAGGTGAGCACCGGCTCATCACGTGGAAGCTTTTGTGTTCATAATGCTTTAGACAAATCCGGGGCCACTTGGTAAAACGAAATTTCGCTCGACACAAGAATGGTATCACTAATGCACCGAATACAGAGCATATTATTGTCAAAAATCCACATGTAAAATCCGCAGTCATGTTTGGGAGAGGACGCCTGTTAAATGGAATTCTCATTGAACCTACGTCACCTGAAGAGGCTGAAAGTCTAGGCCTGGAGAAATTCCGAAATATGATTTGGTTCGCCACGCCCAGAAGATCGAAATGCGCATACTGATATATGAGCCATCTGTCAGGCCTAGCATCGACGCTGCGAACGATTACGCACCCGCGCACTCTAGGATTTTCAAAGAAGTACTAAGTTCCTCTTGCTCTTTGCTTTTCGGGCAGACGCGGTATCTAACATTGCAAATCCAGACCATCATCCTTGCCTCAGTCACTAAACCTTTCTCATACACCCCCAAGCTAACCGTTAGAAGAGGTTTCACCCTCAAGGACTATGAGCCCGAAATTGAGGCAATGTATCAAGCCGTACAAGAATCTTCACAGACTGAAATTCCAGCCCCTCCAAAAACAGACGAAAAAGGCGGTTGGACGCTGGAAGAAAGCTTGCACTTTGTACATGAGGCCGTTCGTGACGTGATCAAAGGTGCTGCAGGCCTGAAGGAAGACGACGATATTTTTGGATATGGCTGCGATAGGTAAGCAGTCCTCTTCTTAATATTTTCTGTGTGCACAAGGATGAAGCTACTCTGCAGTCTGCAGGCAACGTATATCCGCAATACAATACTTCACGGCCTGCGACAAGTTCTTCCCGTTGCTACTGTTAGGAAAGTACCCTCCAACTTCATATATCAACACCCGACTATTCGTGCTTTGGCACGTTTCATCGCCCAGTTCTCTCATACTGTTCCTATTGCGGACGCTGAACCCGAGGCCAAGAGGAAACAGCGCCTGGAGAGCTACGTAACGCGCTATACGCAGAATTGGCCTGTGCATCGACCCACAAAAAGCAATCCCACAGAAGAAAGAATACTGCTCACAGGGAGCACTGGCGGCTTCGGTTCTCAGATCCTGGCGCAGCTGCTCGCAATGCCTTCCGTGTCTCGCATCTATGCTTTCAACCGATCAGGGCAGAAGACGTCCTACGAAAGGCATCTAGAGGCGTTTTTGGACAGAGGGAACGATGTCACACTCTTGAACTCGGATAAACTAGTATTCGTAGAAGGTGACTCAGCGGTAGATGGCTTTAACATCAAGCCGGAGTTGTTCGAAGAGGTATGCGTCTGATGCTCGATTGGGAAACCCCTAATCCCACCTCAACGTACCAGATCCGCGACTCGGTGACAACAATAATTCACAACGGTACAGTCCGAGTCTTTCTGAATACAAACGCACGCTTACTTATAGTATCTAGCCTGGCGAGTTGACTTCAACCTCTCCTTGGCATCATATGAGCCCGCCATTGGAGGGGTTCGTAACATGATTGATCTCGCACTTCGATCACCTCACACCTCTCCCCCCGGCGTGATGTTCATCAGCACCATAGGAATCATAAAATGTGAGTTTCTTTTTTTTACTCATACACTTTGAGTGTGAGTACTTAATTTCTTTCCGGTCAGCTTGGGCGAATATTCCACCGGTCGCTGAAGCTCCGGTCACCGATATAGCATTGATCAATACACCAGGCTACAGCGAATCGAAATGGGTGTCAGAACGTATATTGTTTACTGCTGCTCAATCCACTGTTTTACGTCCGGTCGTGGTTCGCGTGGGGCAACTTTCTGGCGGTGTGAATGGAAACTGGAACGCACACGACTGGTTCCCCGCACTGGTCCGTGCGAGTCAAGTTATTAAGGGAGTTCCGGATAACGCAGGGGTTTGTCTTGAACTTCTTGTAGAATTTAGAGTGCTGATATTACTTATCGTTCTAGCGCGTTTCATTCCTTCCCCTTCACGTAGCGGCCTCTTCGCTCATTGAGCTTCGACACACGTCAAGCCAAGTCGTCCATTTGGTTCATCCACGGCCTGTGCCTTGGATGAATGTGATCCAACATGTCGCAGATACCTTACGGCTTCCTGTGATTCCGTACGGCGAATGGTTGAGTCGCCTGGAGGCGATGCCACGAACACATGAAACATTGCAGCGAAACCCAGCCCTACACTTAATCGATTTCTATCGAGTTTCGGCCCCTCTCAAAGACACTGAGGGGTTGGCATCGAAAGAAGCAATGGGGATGGCGACATATGAGACCAAAATCGCCGCAGTAGAAGCCCTGTCTCTTAGCTCCAAAAGCTTGCCCCAGTTAGGCAAAGAGGATGTCGCCTGTTGGATTGAATATTGGAATGGTAAAGGAGCACTGCAGGCAGTGTGAGCCAAGGGCGTGTATTCTTTATATAAACATTCAAGTTGACCCGTACTACTTATTTGATCTACATCTTCTAGATAAATATTCACCATATTTAAATCTAGATTCATCTCTGCAAATATCCTACCGAGTCTGAAAAATAAATAAATTTATGATTGTGCGGGAATTGAATTGAAAAGCAGTGCGCGCGGCAGTTATCCTTGCCGGTATCACGCACTCATGCTACTGCACATTGTCTGTATACTTTCATCTGGAATTCTCAGACACTGCTAGCAGCACAGTCCCAAAGCTCAGAATACAAAGGGGATCTACTACATAGAAGATCGCAAGGATCTGAACTTTCGTTGATCGGCTGTAGACTCAACAAGTGGGGGCAGTGTATTACCTTCGAGAGGAATCGGTTTTGACTGTGAGTAACCCTGGACTCCATTGTGAACTTCTGATATATATCGAGTGACCTACTAGTGGTAAATGGATGTCGTTGGTGCCATCTCATCTGTCATCAGCCTAATCCAAGTAAGCATACAAGTGCTCACTCGTCTAAAAGAGTACGGAGATACGCACAACGAATCACCCTGGATTATCACGGATCGTATCTCTCAGCTTCAGTTGCTTAGCTCTCAACTGAAGCTTCTAGAAACGAACCGGTTATCGTCAAATTCAGACGAAGGTACTAAGGCGTTGGCAGCGAACGTCAAGCGTTGCGGGAAACAAATAGAGAAGTTCAATAAGAAACTAATAGCTCTCTTACCTGGAGATAACAGTGGACCACTGGAACGGTCATGGAAAGCAACTAAATCTCTACTAAAGGAGAGCCAAATGGACGAGCTATGGAGGAAAGTGAAGGAACATCATTCACTTATCGCACCATATGTGACCAGCGCCCTTGTTCGAAGTATTTCGTTCCCCCCAGAGTCGAAGTGCATTTACCAAGTGCCATCCATTCATGTCATGAACTTCGTAGCGCGGCCTCGTTTGATCTCCCAGATCGATGTAGCTTTCGATTCCCGACCCTCCGACTCTCTTCTAACCGCCATCGTAATTCTGTTGGGTATGGGAGGGCAGGGGAAGACGCAGATGGCACTGGAATATTGCCGGAGCGCAAAAAGAGCATCCAACGCCAGTATAATATTCTGGGTTGATGCGTCCTCTCGCAGCGCGTGCGATCAATCCATTACAATACTCGCCAAGCAACTTGACGGAGAAAAGCAAGTGTTCGACGAAAGCAATCCAGCATCAGAGTATGTCAATCGAGTACTTTCCGAATGCACAGAACCATGGTTGCTCGTGTTTGATAATTTCGACGATCCATCCAAGATCCCCAATTTACAGTCAACTTTCTTTCCCCAGTCCCGGGTAGGCCGCATTCTTGTAACTAGCCGTCATGGGGTCTCGGAAGAGCTAGGCAGGACCATACGGGTGGACCGAATGGAAGAGACGGAGGCGACTCAATTGCTTCTTTCTTCGTCAAAGGACGTTACGGAGGAGGACCGGATGGAGGCAAAAGAGATCGTATCCCGGCTAGGCTACTTACCCCTAGCTATTGACCAGTCGCGTGCTTATATTTCCAATCGGAAACTCCCATTATCATCCTTCCGAGACGAATTTGATGATCGCAAGTCCACGATCCTCCGTGACACTTCACAGCTTTCGCAATACAAAAAGAGCCTTTCCGAGGGCGCTCAAAAAGAGTCGATGTCTGTGTTCACTACATGGGAACTCTCGTTCTCTCAGTTGCGAGATAACGATCGCAGTTGTCTCCGAGACTTTCTTACCCTTCTGGCATTTTTTCACCCCCAAGGGATTTCAGGATCTCTCTTTGATTCTACAGTTGCTATTGTATCAGATCAAGCCCCCCCCCTCGCGCAGTTTCTCCGCGCGGGGAAATGGGACCAGGACACGTTTGAATCAGCATTAGTGGATATGCAGAATCTATCCCTGATTCAGTTTGTTCGTGACAATGCGGGAAGACCGACTATCACGCTTCACCCTTTGATTTCCGAATGGCTTCGTTTACGCCTTTCTTCTGAAGCGTATTTGCTGCATCTTTGTCAAGCATTGGCTATTATTGAGGCGTACATTTCTTCGGACGGGCGAACCACGTTGCAGTTTGAAGAGCGAAAGATTGTCCTTCTCCACTTACGCGGCGTCATTGATATGGTAGCAGGTGTTCCCGCTTCCGATTTGTCTCAGAAGCCAGGGCTTGATTGTGAGGCATGCTTGTCGTTTGGCAGGTTTTACAAGGAATGCGGTTCTTACGAACAATCCAAGAACAATCTCCAGCAGGGCATTGAAGGCTGCGAAGACCGTAGTCGCCCAATGCAACGCACCACGTTACAGCTGATGCATGAGCTTGCGGACGTCTGTGTGCTTCGGAATGAACTGCAGGAAGCTGAGGATCTGTATAACCTGATCCTGGAGGAGGAAACCATTGTTTTTGGAGCGGATCACTCGTCGACACTAGGTACTATTCACAGCCTTGGAAATATATACAAGATTCAAGGTCGCGAAATGGAAGCAGCATCAATGTGGAATTGGGCTTTGAGCGGTAAAGAAGTGTGGCTGATGAATTTGGAGCATAGATGGAATCCGGAACGTGCTGTGGATGTGATCAACAGCATTGGCATTCTTCATCGGAAACAAGGCTATCTTCCCAAGGCGGAAGAATTGTACAAGCGAGCACTAGTAGAGAAAGAGGAGAGCCTTGGAGCTGATCACCCGTCCACTCTGGACACAATCCATGATTTGGGGGTTCTCTACAATGAACTGGGGCGAGACGAGGAGGCCATCTCTATGTTTGAACGTGCCTTGACCTCAAGAGAGAGGTTTCTTGGTCCTGAACACGGTTCAACATTGGAGACACTACATGAGCTTGGAGTAGTTTACGGTCATAATTACCATGAACAAGCAGAAGTATTCCTTTATCGGGCGCTCTCCGGAAGGAACAAGGTATTGGGCCCGAAGCACCCGGCAACGCTTCATACAGCGAATGCTCTCGGCCGTCTGCTTAGAATCAAGGGGCGGTACGATGATGCTGCTTTATTGCACAATCGTGCATTGGCAGGGTTTGAGGCATCTTTCGGCTTTGATTCTCCGTCGGCTCTAGGTACCGTTATGGATCTCGCAGAACTCTATCACTCCCAGCAGAGAAATGAGGAGGCCGAAGCTCTTTATGCAAGAGCTCTCAAAGGCTACGAGAAATCTCTACCGACAGATCACATCGAGACACTCCAGGCCATCTATCGCTTTGGACGATTTTACGATTCGACGAAGCAATATGTCCGCGCTGAAGAACTGCTTTGCCGTGCGGCAACCGGATATGAGAAACAATTAGGTAGAGATCATGTCCTTGCAAAGAAGTCTTCCAACATGGCGGTATACACAGCTAAAGCACTCGGCGCACAATACAAATCAGATGGAAAATTCGAAGAAGCCGAGAAGGCCTATTATCGCGCAATGAGCAGGCAGGAAGAGGATCATGGTCCCGAGTCATCTGATGTCCTTCGTACAGCTGAGAGCCTCGCACTACTCTATGAGCATTATGGTAAGCTACCAGAAGCAGAGACATTCTATCTTCGGGTTCTGCACGGCAGGGCGAAGACTCTTGGACCTGATCGATTTGACACGATTATGGCGGCATCTTGTCTAGCCTCATTTTACCAGGCTCAGCGGCGCCTAGAGGAGGCTGAAACAATGTTCAAGCGTGCTTTTGCCAGCAGCGAAAATCGAAACAGATGGGCTGAGGGCACATATACAGGGGCAAATAATCTCGGCTGGTTCTACTGCTGTGAAGATCGTCTTGATGAAGCGGAAAAGATTCTGATCCCAGCATTGAGGAAATATGAGAAGGCAGATCAAAATGACAATTCGTTTCGAAACAACATAGGAATCCCAGATCTGCTTCATAGTGTTGGAGTGCTGCATATTAAGCAAGGTCGGCTTGCCCCAGCACGAACCATGTTGGAAAGGGCACTTAAAGAAAAGGAGAAGTGTGATGGCCCTACAGCCGTCACAACCTTGGACACAGCATATCAACTGGGGAACCTCCATGAAAAGCGAAAAGAGTTTCATGCAGCAGGTGCAATGTATCGACGTGTATTAACTGGTCTGGAAAAACAGCTCGGCGAGGATCATTGCGACGTAGTGCGGGCGCGAGATGCACTGATGAGAGTATCTGACCGTCACAAAAGAAAGGGGGTCACTTCAAATTCCGACAGTGAAGCGATGCACGGTGAGGGGTTTCTTTTAAATTGGCGTATCTGGGATGAGTGATATTCGTTCAAGGCTCCTATACAACTTCTGGGAATTATCTCTCTTCCAGAATTTACGCAAAACGGATCTTATCCTCAGTAAAGATGAGTAAGTGCAGAGGGAGACTTTTAGTTTAAACCATAACCAGAAGTTGATGTAGACTTACAGGTTTGACTCGGCGATCCTCGAGACAAAGGGTAGAACGGCCAGATTGATTGTTGAATCGAGCACGACTCAGAATGTCCGTCAGAAAACCAAGGGTACGGGGAGGTGACTCAGTGTCGGGATAAACAGCGAACGAACCATGGTATCATAAGTGTTCCAAGTGAAGAGATATGTTTGAGGAGGATGTGGACTCCTGGCTCACAGATTCGGATCAATGGTCAGATACTGGCACTGTAAGAAACCGATCGTATGCCAGAAGACTTACGCAGACCCCTGAAGGGACGCCACGTCCTCACATCCAGGGCGATTTCCACCTGTGAAAGAGCAAGAGTGGTATAATCTCATAAACAATTTGGAGATGGTGGCAAAATCAGGGGCAAAAAAATTACGAAAATTACTTTACGTGACGGTCGCCGAAGCCATGTCTTCATCGGCCTGCTTGGTGACAATTGATACAGTGCACAGAAGTCTTTCGGGTTTGTGTGATGCGTGGGTCGACTGTCGATAAAGACATAGTCGGTTTCCTATAAATGGATACTTCGACTGATAAGTAACCATTTGATTGTTCTCGTGAGCCCAGTGTATACGCCAACGAAAGTGTACAATGTCTCACAATGATGAAGCTTTCTGACCCCCAGAGAATTCCGAATAAATTTTTTTCCAGTGGCTCTACACAAATCTTATGTATCGCGATAATAGAAAAAAAGGTGATACATGGTCGGTCTTCGCAGTGGCAGCGCAATAAGCGCCAAACAGAACTAATAATACAAGCAAACATCATTCTCCGGTCACCAACCCTTGCGACCAATACCTCAGTCCATTCTTACTTGTCTTCAGCGAAACGAATATCTCGCACGCTTTAGATGTCTCGATTTGTACGGCCATCCAAGTATCGGTGAGCAATCTATGTAGCGTATCGATGAACAGCGCTCAGGCGACGACAGCCACGTCTTTGGACAACCAGCTAAAAAGGAACATTGCCTTGAAAATGTCAAAGTGTCCAATAGTGCATGGGATACTAATCTTATAGCTGTCTCTGGTGTGAGCATATGCCCGATTTCTTATCGTTCCCATGCTCACTATTACATCCCAGGCATATGTCAGTTTGAACTGGAACGCCTCAGGCGGCGGCGCGTTTGCGATACTTCCCCTCCCATCTCCCTTCCGGCCCCTTTCCCATAACCTTCCCTACAAACTCCCCGATGTCATCCCGCTCGCTCGTGGGCACACAGCCCCGGTCCTTGACACCGACTGGTCTCCTTTTGACGACAACGTGGTGGCTTCGGGTGGAGAGGATGGTAAAGTTCTCATCTGGAAAGTTACTGCAGATGCGTTTGAGGGCTGGGGTACCGAGCATTGGGTCCCGCAGGATTTTGATCCCGTAGCGCGCATCGATGGCTCGCCACGCAAGATCGGCCAGGTCCTCTTCCATCCCACCGCTTCGCATGTCCTGGCATCAGCGTCTGGAGAACATAGCGTCAAGCTGTGGGATCTTGCTGATACCGACACGCCGCGTTCGACGCTTGTCGGCCATCAGGACACCATCCAGAGTATCGCGTTCAACAGTACCGGTACCCTTCTTGCCACGACCTCACGGGATAGGAAGTTGCGCCTGTTTGATCCCAGAGCGGGTGGTGAAGCTGTCAGAGTGACTGAAGGTCACAGCGGGATTAAGGGAGCTCGGGTTTGCTGGATGGGCGACAAGGATAACTTCGCAACAACCGGGTTCAGCAAGATGAGCGATAGAGAGGTTGCGGTTTGGGAGACGGGCGGAATGAGTGTCATAAAGAAGCTTGTTCTTGACCAATCTGCAGGCGTTGTAATGCCCTTCTGGAGCGACAACAACGTGCTTTTCTTAGGTATGTTTCAGTGCGTATTAGTTTGGCTCTTATTCATCAATCACGGACTCTCACAGCTGGAAAGGGGTAGGTCATGTTGGTATTTCGAATTGCACGTGATACTAACTCTTCTGCAGCGACGGCAACGTACGTTACTACGAATGGGAATCCGACTCCCTGTACGCGCTTGCAGAGCACAAATCGGGTGACCCTCAGCGCGGCATGTGCTTCCTCCCCCGCCGTGCACTCAGTGTCTCTGACTGCGAGATTGCGCGCGCCTACAAGGTCGCAGGTACGACCATCGAGCCCATCGCATTCGTCGTCCCTCGCAAGGTAATAACCCTCTCCTCTATGCATTCGATCTCTGACCATCCCCACCAGTCCGACTCCTTCCAATCCGACATTTTCCCTCCCGCACCCTCTGCGGAGCCTGCACTCACCGCTGGCGAGTTCTTTTCCGGTAAAATTGCTGCACCCAAGCTCGTCGACCTCGATACCGGCGCCATTTCATCCGGTATGGCGCCGGTGCCTACCCCAACGAGGACAGCAAGTGCTCCTTCCCCAGTCCCTGCTGCTGCTCCACCCCCTGCTGCTGCTCCCGCCCCTGTGAAAGCAGCCAGCATTCCCACACCAACCGTTACTGCTCCGATACGCGTCTCGCCCCCTGCGTCCCCCGCGGAGCGTGTCCCTCCATCTTCACCCCCTAAAGAATCGGAGTCGCCCTCGCGGACACGATCTGCCGTCGCTAATGGGGTACGTACCGGGTCTGTGCCTTGGACTGAATAAATGTCTGACTAGTGATACAGTCCTCCGCGTCCGCGTCATCTTCTGCTTTGGAAGAAGAGAATGCACGACTAGTGGGAGAGCTGCGTTCTGCGCGAGCCCAGATCCGTACTTTAGAATTGCAGGTAGAGAGCATGCGCGCGAATGCGCAGAAGGCTGCGAAGGCATTGATGGGTTCTGACTAATGAGTGCGCAGGCGCAAATGTCGATGAGTGATATAGTACTTACTGGTAGGAATTCATCATGTGAATTGATGCTCTCCATTCCTCAGCTGTTCTCTGAGGTTTTTTTTTTGACTCGCGTAGCCCTATGTAAGATACTATGTGCAGGGGTGATGATCCATGGGGTCTAGCTTTGGTGGGTACGACTGCCACATTGGCTCCCAGGACCTATGGTGCAATTCGTAGAAGTAATGGGAATAGAGAATGGGATCTAGTGTTGAGTTGGGCATCGTGAGCGAGATGGAGAATTTTCGCGCTTGGGGAAGGTATAAGATGTTATAGGAGAACAGAAAGCAGGAAGCTCAGAGAACATGGAATAGGACGGTGAAGGTGCTAACGAGGGTTTAGTATACTAGAGGTTATTTTATGTAGGGTGATATGTTGCCGAGGGAGCTGGCGAAGCGTGTGGTGACCAGAAATGCGAAGAGTTGTGCGAGGGTAGTTTATGCAGGGAGTGGGAGTCTTTTATGAAAGCGCGGGTTAGGACTCGGCGTGGTTTCGCATAGCTGGAGTAGGCCAGCTGCAATTTCTTCCTTATTGTTGCAGGCTGGGCAGAGAGGTGAGTCGGCGTGGTTGCACAAGATATTTGTTAAGGGCGCATGTCCGGTTCGCAGTTGGATGAATGGCGTACTGCAGAATGGGAAAACGGGGATTTTAAAGTCTTGAGTCTAGCTAGCGCCTGAGTTCACTCTGATCTTAACTCACAAAAGTTGACAGAGATGTTTTTTTTTGGAGTGAACAGTGCAGATGTGTGAACCTAAGAACTCTATTGTGCGAATATCCTAGCAACTCTTTGTGCTAAGTAACCCTGTACTGCATAAGCAAGGCGTAGAACGCCTAAAGTTAATATGACTAAAGGCAGAACCACCCACCTGAAATGATGTATTGTCACAACGAATTCCTTATACGTGCATGCACGCTCACTCAATCAACAATTCCTTTCCTGTTATTATACCGCATACAGAAGGGGATGCAGAAGAAAACATCCAGCTGTTATAGAAGCTTAATAATGCACCCGACTATTGGTCACCGATGTCTAAAGTGTAACTGGTGTCACAGAGTTAGAGAGGCGTAACGAAAAACACCGTGACCACTCACCTCGTGGGCACACTTTGCTGCTTCAATCCATCCAGCGGAATTGGCAGTCCCAATAGGCCGTCGATTGTAGCGACCCTAATGACGAGAGGATATCAGCGGATTTGAACCATTATGACAAAAGGAGAGAACTATACCTAAGGCTCACATTCGCTGCGAGATCCAATACACCTAAAGGAATTATACTCAGGCTGTTAAGAGCACCCTGTGTCAAGAGAACGTTGCCAAATGTTCCCGAGTTTGCAGATCCGAGAGGAGGAACGATAAATGAGGATCCGGGGAATTGCTGTGTGAACTCAGCAAAGACGATTGAATTTACCAATCCTTGGGAGGAGACTTGATCGATGGTAATCTCGAAGGGGAGGGGGTTTTTCACATCGAAGTTGACGCTATGGAAAAAGAAGCAATGTTAGGGCCAATTTATTCTTGTAAGGGTGGATATAACGGACGAGACCAAGTTAGTGACCAATGAGTCGAGCTACGCATCATCTTATTTAAACCTGCTGTGCATTTCGTAACAGGCATTACATACTGTGATGAAAACATTGATCTGCGTGACGAGTCCCAATCCCAACAAATTGATAATGTCCCCAAGACCAAAGCCGTCAATGTTGTCTTCTGAATCCGCGACAGGTGTTGGAACAGATCCTGCACACGCAAGCAAGAGTGCAAAAATGCCTGCAATGAAGGGGACACGTGGAATAAACATGATCTTCGACGTTAAACGTCACGCGTTTGTCGAGCAGTCGCGCAAACAGTGGTGCTGGGAAATTCTTGTACAGGCCTTCCCATGTTCATTTATACCCTGACCAGTACATAGGTGCAACCAACCCTGTGCAGACTGATGCTTCTGGCTTTAGAACTGCGAGGAGTGAGTCCATGGGTATAGTTCGGCCAAGTCTGGCGACGTACCGCATGACCTTCAAAAGCTACCATTACTGGCCTTCTCCCACAGAGACTGTACGGCTGCTATATACAATGAGTAGATGACTTCTTTGATCAAGAATACCTTCAGAAAAGGTTCGAAATGTTTGTAGACGGCCCAGTGTATAGCTGGATCAAACAATGTGACTTGGGAGCATGTGGTGTAACGTTCAGTGATGGGCGCCAAGCCCTCACATTAACTGTGAGGGCTTGGCAGCCGCGTGCCGATCTGCGTCCGAGCTCAACGGTTCAAGCTTACCTAAGTTTCGAAAATCTGACCTGGGGATGAGCTCTAGGAATTGGGTGGATAAATCCGAAAGCTTCCCAAAGCTTATTATCTTTCAAGCCTCAGTTTTGCAAGATGCACATAGGGGTGGGTGGTGGGGGTATAGGCGTCTCGTTCCGTTCAACTTCCTTGCAGCCAAACGTATATGCACCAAAAGCGCCGCCTCACCTGGGGCCTAGTCCACCACCATCATCCACTCTAATCAGCTTGAGGAAGCTCTGGCGTAGCGCCACAGTTAGGCACGAAAAACGGTGGTTGCTCGGAAGAAACGACACCGCGATTGTCCACTTTAACATATACAAACCCAGACCCGTTTAACGGATCCATATCAAGATGACTTGCAAACACCCATCTCGGGGTCATAGCAGGTCTCACGGGGTTTATCCTTTCCTTCCGGAAATCGGAAAAAGTCGGCCAGCTCAAAGGTCAAGTAGAGCGGTAGGAATTTGCAATTATTGTGCCCTGGAGAAACTCATAACATCGCACAGAAGAGCGTGATGAGAAACTCTACCAGATAGACACAGTTCTAAGCGCTCGCGAAAATTTTATTAATCCCCTGAGAAACGGTGAGCAGAAAAGTACGTACATAAGACTCCATTGGGGCAGTTCACCGAAATTTGTACGATCTAGGTGGTCAATCACGATCATCCTCCCCGTCCAATGTACGCTTTACTCACTTGATCAACAGAATAGCTGCAGATGTATGAACTGATGTTTCTTCTCTCACGGATACTCACGAAGGAAAAGCGTTGAGGTCAGAAACCGGGGGAATTAGTACCTGTTTTTTTTCGGACTCATCGGCCTCGTCACTGGTGTTTGAATAGTCGATAAAATCCTAACGGTGTGAAAATGATGATAGCAGATGTCGGTAGAATTCAGCGAGAAAGAATAAAGAATATGCCATGAGTAAAATCTCTGTTGTGTCGTAGGATACGATTTGGTCCGCAACAACTCGAACTTATGAAGCGTTATTCTGGCCACTACTAAGACTCCGAAAGAACTCGGCATAAGCATGGTCCACGTCGAAGAGAAGCTGCCAATGAGAGGTCAATCTCCAAATGAGAAAAAAAAAGGTGGTGGAAGAAGGTACAAACCTGTCGTGATTGCTCTTCCGTGATCTCGTCCGAAGCTTTCATTCCGTTCAAGGTAATCAGCCTGTCCAAATGACAATATTTCGTATCTCATATGGTTATATGCAGGAAGACGACTGACCATCCCACTAAGCGGCTTCTTCCCTCCCAATCCTTGCTACCTTTAAATCGTGCATATCCGGTCATAAGCTCCTGCAGAATAGGATGTAGCTGATCCTTAGCGCGGAGACGAAGCTTAAGAGCATCCATAAATGTGATAAAGCTCTGATGGACGCCATTGAGATATTTATTGGGTCTAAAAAAGTTATAAAGACAGACCTGCGTCGTTTCCGCGACCCACTTTCCTGTCTCCACGCCTGCTTCGCTGGAATGCTCTACCGTGGCTGGCACACCAACTTTGAGCCGGTGAAGCGCCGCAGGATGATCCATCTAATCAGAGTAAAACCAAAGAGTTCGGGATTAAAGCGCTACAGTCTCTCAGACATACTCTGTACCGGGCCATGAAATCTTCTACTGATGGCACGGCGTCGCCAACAAGCTTAAGCATCGTCTTATACTGTGATAGCAAACGTGTACATGCTGGCGAGTATCTCTTTGAGAAAAATATCAACTTAGTACATCATCGCAATCAACAAACATGCAAGTTGAAGACTCACTCGCTGGCTGGAATCGAGTCCCTCACATATGCTCTCTCCAAGTAGTCCAGAGCGACTATTACTCCAAATAACGTCGCCTGAGACTCATACTTTTCACGTTCCACATTGGTCGTGTATAGTCTGGCTTCTTCATCGAGTGATAGTGACGGAGCCATGATCTCGCGCCCGTCGCGTAACAACTGTGACAGTGTCACGTCGGCCTTCCACGGCTGCTTTCGACATTTAAACTCGCTTGGTGGGTTGAGTAGTCGCTAATGCTTCTTGATACTGACGCTGATTAGGATGATTTTTCAGCAATCCCATTTTCATACCGATTGTTCATCAGTCGGACTTTTTTTTTTCTTTTTTTTTTTTCGGGGGGAAGATCCCTGGAGGGTGCATTGATAAGAATGTTTCACAGAATGCCCGTAAACGAATACTAAGAGCCATTGCCTGTTTGGGTAAATAATTTGATGGCAACTTTTATAATAACCAAAATCTCCGGTTCGATTTCTGATAATCGAACCTGAAGGTACGCATCACCCCACTGGCACTGTTTGGAGGCGTTCAAATTAACTACATGTTGTCCACAAGAACAGATTGTCTCTTTGCCGAAGGCTTCAATACGTCATACTTCATGTGTCAGGACTTCCTCTCCATAATGTCGTAGTTGTGTTAATCGGTCGGTCTTTAATCTCGAGTCGTCTTTCGATTTATGATATTTGTTCCCTTACTAAAACATTGTGAAAGAATTTTAGACTTTTTCGATGACGATTCGGGTGTAGACCTGCGCGATATCCCAACTATTCTACCTAAACCAGCTATTTTCGCAACTCATATTTGCTGCAAATTCGACCCATCCGTGAGAAAAATGGGTGATTCGGAGGGCACCTCAAGTTCACTCCTCAAACTACATGGCAGACGAGCCGTCTTCAAGTTCCACACTCTGCTCTCGATCAGTCGCAGTCCAGAAAGCATCAAAAATACTATATTTTGTTCCGCAAAGCATGACATCTCACAAAGAACTGGTAATTTATACTAGTAATTCTCTCCATCTCGCACTAAATAACGCTTATCTGTTCAAGTCACTGATCACCGATAATAATTTTACGAGCTAGGTAAGTATTGATTGCCCTGAACCACATGAAAACTCATGAACAGCTCCTTTCTTCTTTAGCATTAAATCCGGCTTTCTTACATAATCTATGCCGGTGGCTTGTCGGTGAACAAACTTCTGTGTTCTGGACCTTCCATGTCCAAACATATCTTTTCGTTTAGGGAGAAAGAACTGTAATGTTCCATGTGGATGACTTGCGAAGGCTCTTCAGTACATCCTGGAATGTTTTGAAGCTTTCTGATGGGATTTGAAATCTTGTTATAGAATAATTTTATTCTCACTGCACCTGAACCAACTCTACATTGGTACCTTCAGCATTCGGGATTTATCCCCAGATTGATCAAAGTGAGTACGGATGACGTTACTCGATGCTCTTATGACTTACATATTAGTTTAGCCCGTTCAATTATGTTCTTGTCAGACTTCTATGCCTCTCAACACTCGTCATACTCTCTATCCGGAAGACTCAAAACGTGATATTGACATTAATGCTGCCTATGTTATTAGATTCCCGCAATGACGAACCAGAGAAGATGAAACTATGTAACCAGTGGTCTGAATATACCATGAAAATGACAAGGCTCGTGGGCGTTATGTTCCAGGTCAACGGATAGACCGCACCGAAACCTTGTTGATGGATGTCCCCCATGCACTGTCATCATGATCTCGATCCTCCTCCTTCTATGCGAATACACTGGATGCTCTCACACAAAGTCGGCTTCCACGGCAAGCAGAATGGGCGGCATACCTATGTATCTCTCGGAGCTGTACCCAAGATCACAAATAAATACGAGAGAAAAGCACCAAGTGCACGGGGCACTCAGACCCTTGTGGGTGTATGGATCCAAGTGGTCAGTTGTAGCTGGGAATCAAACACAACAGAATTTACTATGTGCGGGGATCGGAGCTGCCTGGGTGCCCGTTCCCAGGGGTAATAGCCAAGGAGTGGGGTTAAGTTTTTTAATCTTCACATAGACAGACGCCTTGCAACAATTGGACAACCCGTCATCGAAGCGCGTTTTTTTCTCTATGAGCTGTACCGCCCGTGGTTTCCTACCACCATGTCTGCATCCCCGCGTTCTTTCTTGCGTTGAGGGTGGCTTTAATGTTCTTTTGTAGCGATGGAGGTTGCAGGCGCCTAGCAAGCGCTTCCTAACATTTGGTCTGCCTTTATGCATTTGTTTTGGCACACGGCAAGTTTGGATTAGTCCAACTAACAAAGGATAGACTGCCACCCAGTTGGCTCACCCCCGCACCGACATTCTCTTCAGTCATGCTTCCCCTCCCTAGTCCGCTCATCTAACGAATTTAAGTGAACACATTCTTCACACAAATTCTTCTTCCCCTCAACTAGCCATCAATGTCCTCTCCCTTTTTCATAGGGACTGCGGGCAATAGCGCCCTCCCTGACTCGGTGATAGGCCTCTTTCACACACAGTCGAGCCTCACCCCAGATCCTATCAAGCACCGTTATCCAGGACGACCTGCCCATCGAGGAACCGATGCTCTTTTTGTCGATAATGTTCAAAAGCGATCTGAACAAATTCACCTTCCTACTCCCCCCACGACCAAGGACCACATATCCTTTCCGTCCAACCTCACCTTCAACCCTCAACCTTTACCTTCATGTTCCTATCCCTTGTATCCTCACTCTTACCCCCTCCATCAAACCGGCGGTCCCCCAGTTTTTTCACCCATTACTCCTGTTTATCGTGATTGTGACCATGAGTTTGGACCTATGGAGACGCGCTGCGATGGACTGGGGTGGTATATTGATGGCTCTTCTATGTCGCCTGGTTCAGGTATGTGTATCCCTTCTTTCTGTCAATAACACAGAGCTCAGTATCTGTCTTTCTTAAGCCCTGGGCGGTCCCATCGACCTGGCTCATGGCCCGCGCTCAGATCAGTCAATCGGTGCACCTGGCAGGTCGTCGACACCTCAGGATCTACGGTCGCACCCATCCTTCCAAGATCCCATGATTGAGGTGGATGAATCACACATGCACTCCGACGACCCATACTTGAGACCCCCCTTTCCCAGGGCCACAAACTCACCCTCCTACGTGCCACTTTCCCCTACTCTATGTTATGAGGCCCAACTGAACTCCGGTTGCACCTACGGTTGTGAAGGCGGGGACCCTCTCAAGGATCAGAGCCATTACCACCTAAGGGGAGACCACTATGAAGATTCTTCAACCTCGGACACAACGCAGTATAATAGCACTGCTTGTTGCCCGGAACAAACAACAAACACGACTGCGATTCCTGTCGCGAGTTCACCCACTCTATCGAGGCTGAGTACTTCGTTCCTGAGACTCGGAGGTCAATTATCCCCCTCTCCCTCTGCCGATCCCAACACGCCAATTACTTGGCGGTCTCCGAGCGTGCAGTTATCAGAAGGAGGTCGCGGAGACGTTGGGGATGCAGGTGCGTTGCCCGGTCCATGTGTTGATTCCCCCAGTGACCGCGACAGTTCATGTAGCTTCCGTCGGGACGTACCCATCACCCAGCTTCTCTAGGGACTCGGCTATCACGTCCCCTGGTGCTTCGTTGTCGTCACCTGCGACCTTCATCCCATTTAAGCCTGGACAAACGTCTAAACAAGTTCACACGATCACTGAGGATCGAACTATCACAGATGTTGCTTTAAATAAGCTCTTCCCGCCTTCTTCGCAATGTCAACCAGAAATGACCCCAAAGGGAGGGTTCTCGCACAGAAAATGGATATGTCAATTTCCAGACTGCAAAAGAGCGATTCGGAGACAGGATCGTATGACTCATGCTTTAGAGCATCAGGGTCGAAAGCGGTACTCGTGTAGTTGGTAAGCTCTCGTCTCAATATTGAATACAGTGTTTGAAAATATCCAAAACGAGCATAGCGGTAATACCTTCGCTAGATCACAAGACAAACGTAGACACCTAAAGGAACAGACAGACTGTCGTCGTTGGTACATCAGCCTTTACCCTAATCCAAACTGCCAATGCTGACCGTCTTGATCGTCGGATAGTTGGCGACCGGTCGGTAGAAATGGTACCCGTGATCTTTGTATCTCTTGCACCCAGGATGGTGCAGGATAATCGACTTGGATGTCTGAGCCGTGTTTCCAACGACACTGAAAGTCATCCTACATTTCCGCTGTGAGTACCTCCTGGCACGAGTGCTCACTTGTTGTCGATTTAATAATCTTGTCAGTTGTAGATGCAGACATTGGATATTCACCCAGTAAACTTTGGATCTTTGATGGAACATAATTTAGGTATAAGTGCATATCATCAGGAGGCGGTTAGAAACCGGTTCCGTTCTTCATCATTGACACGGGATAGTATATAATACAGAAACGGCTTCGGTATGGATGTTCTATCGGCACAACATGCCTTCAGACCCGCTTGCTGCATGTGTTAATCATGTAGCATATAAAGATTCATTCTACATTCTTGCAGCATGGGGGTTACATCTACATTGGTCGATTTTTACATGTCTAAACACCAAAGCTATTGATTTTTTTCTGGCGCAGAAGGCTCGAACTACGAACGTGATGTGGCCGTTGTACAAATAACAACACGATTTTGATTCTCAACCATGCAATCATTGCGCTGGTCCAGGGGATTCTTATGATGAGATCAATTCCGTTTTATTATCATCTCCCAGCGCTCACATCCATTGGGGCACGCCCGGAATTTCGATGGTCTTAAAAGGGCAAATCGCATAAATTTGAAGGTGCCACGCTTCTAGCCGTAGCGGTATAACACCTAAACGCCCCAATTTAATGCAGACCAAACTGAAGAACTTCAAAACATCCGACCAGGAGATAGAAAAAGAGATTATAAGGTTTTGAGCAGAATACTTACCAGACCTATCGATTTTAACGGTTTGAACCTCGACGGGATCCCGGCAACTATACTCTGGGTATAAGTCGTGATCCTCAACTCGGAGCGAAGGGTAATAGAAGTAGCAGAATAATATTTCTGAGACACCGTGCCCGGAATGCGTGGAATTGGGCAGCCCACACCATATAGTGTCATTACACCCTGAAGGCTCATCTTGGAAGACGTTCAATTCCCGACACGAAGAAGAATTTTTCAAAGCGCCTTGAAAATTCCGAGTTCAGGACGCACTACAATACCGTATCTCGCAGTTTGACCTCGGGCCTCACCTTCCTTTCAATTGCAAATTCATATTCAAACCCAACATTAAAATACCTCGCGGATTCAGGTTTTCAATACAGTCGGAGCAGGTCGATTTCAGCGTCAGATATGAAAGAATGGTGCATGTGTCCGAACTTGAGTCCTCAAGTAGAAAGAGAATTTTCCGCTGAAGGCTCTCAAAGCTGTCCATATGATTAGCAACAGCTGCGCTTAATCTTCTCCGGGTCCATATCATGATAGCATCAGAAGAGCCACGTCGTGTGTCCATCGATGAAGACTCATGAAGGCAGAGACGGAGCTGAGTTGATCACGTAAGAGCTCGGATCAGTTAGCATCGGGCCGACCGTTTCCGAGGGCTTGCTATGTTTATGAAGCCGAAGCAACGTGTACTTTTATCTTTTTCACATAGTTGTCTTTGTTAGGGGGTAGGGTCACTTGGGCTTCTCCAATAACACCGGTACGCACGCCGGGATGTTTTCTCATGTCTCCCACTGAACAAGACTCACGGTTATTGCGTCATTCTTATTTTTGCAGATATATGTAACATGTACTTTTTTTTGGCCGACGACAACACACGAAATTACTGTGTACCCGACGACTTTGATCAGCAATTGATGGTGGGATCTCCGCGGGTCTGTCGAACTCGAATATAGTCTTCAGCCGCTTTTTCAGTATAATAATATTCTATTGAACATTTATGAGTCCATATTTGGCACTTGAAGCTTGAACCCCTGCAACTACCCCGAAAATCGTAAGTGCCATCCGTCATTAAATAGTGGTCGTCAATGGCTGATCACTTGATGTCCCCGTCCAGACTCAAGTTCAAGTGGAATCACACATGATGCGGTGCAAGACGATTCGACGAGACTGCGCCTATTTCACTTTAAGTCTAACTTTACCAAGGATGACACATTTTAGACACATAACGCCACTCAGGACATCGATCGTCGACGGTCCGATCCCAATGCACGAACGTGAAGTAGTGCGCATGAGAAGTGTTGCTGTACTTTGACTTTCACATTTGTTTCACCCTCGATTTCCCGAGGATCTGAGTACCTTTCTAGAAATGGTGCGCGTTCAACCCGCCTAATATCACTACCACTCACATTATAGGTCGAACAATCCATATCACTATACGGATGAGACAAGGGCATCCCTTCCTGTGATGTTTCTCGATGTCTGAAGCCGCCTATTGTTTCGCTTTACCAGAACAAGGACAGAGTAAAAATGACGATTCTGAAGGTGTTGAAACGCCACCCTGGAGGTTACCCTACACCGAAGAAAGATAACGTGCCCAGGGATGTCCTCCTAGAGTAATGACCCTCACGCTGGCACCAATCCCGAGTCGCGCAGTCCGGCGACTCAGACTTAGTCGTGGCGACAAACTAGAATCACTCAATCTGCCGCTATCGTAACTATGTATACCTCAACACTTCACGTATCAGCGCACACTCAACCCTCTTACATCTAGTCGCCCGTTTTACTCGGCACCCCTGAGCAGAGCTTGATTCGAACCCCATCCCACTGGACTCCGCAGTCCATGCTCCTTCCAAAATTAATATTAACATTGATCTTCCCGGGGTGGTCTTGATATTAAAGCTGGGCTGCCCCGTATCAAGAATCCCGCGTTTAGAATCGCATTCGCCGCCTTCTCTTTCGAATCTTTGCTGATTGCCGTTCGAACCCCCTGGAATGGATGGATATGGACAATGGGATGCCTAATGTGTTTAATGCAATTGTCACTTCTGGTTCTGGGCCTGACGGTGCGAGGTTTGCGCTTGACGTTGTCGGGTATGCTCCGGAGTACACACTTGCTGCGGTCTCGAGGCGAAACGCACAAGGCAATGTTTCTGCATCACGGCCTGCTTACTGGAGATGGTGGTTGGTGAGCTGAACATTGGAAACTTAGCCCTAATGAATATATAACCACAGCGAGGTAAACGCATCTAAATTTAGGCATTAGTCTAACCAAAGTTCAACAGACAAAAAAAAATGGCAATTCATTCGACGATGAAACATATAGGTACAAAATCGAACTCGTGGATAGGTGAGATGCGTCACGAGTATTAAGATCGACGGTCCCCTCTGTTCTGGTGCATCGGTTCCTGGCTATTGTGGCACCACTGCAGTTGAGCTGCCTGACGATAGCCGAAAAAAACTTTGCTGGTGATATGATTTTCACGTATAACAAGGCAGATTATACCACTTATGTAACCAGACAACGTATTATTACGACACATACCAAAAGACAAAAAGAAAAACAAAAGATTAAACATGATCATCCAAGAATACATTGATGTAGAGACAGTAAGTGAAGTGCATATACAGACGACAATGAAACAAAAAATGAGAATGCATCAGTGCTGAATGAGAATTAACAAAGAGCGGGACCGTCCATAACACAGACACGAACACAAGCAAAAAGTTAGGCTGTCTAATAGAAACAAGACAAAGAAGATCCGAAGGTTTTCTAGAGTATTAATACTGATACCGTGTTGTCCGTAGAGACAGGAAGGGTTCAAGGTAAAAGAACTCGAAGACATGGGGGGAAATAGAGCCTGAGAGAAGCATGAATGGGATGGTGTTGATACAGGGTGGACCCCGAAGATGTCCCATTAGAGAGAAGAACTGGAAAAGAGACTATGACAAAGGCATCACACGAGAGGATGTTTTTGAGGTAGATGGTGACGGCGTGATCAACGCGGTAACACGGGCACGGGGAGATATGCCAGGGCTTGGCGCACTGACCCTACCTGGAAAGCCATCGAATGTGAGAATACATCCTGGTAAAAGGTCTTTCGATGCGCGCAGAAACTACAAGTGACAGAATTCAAAATTTCAGTAAAAAAAAAATCAATAAGGGAGAGGACTGACGAGATGTGGCCCGTGGAAAGTGGCATACGTGTTGGCAGACGAGGAGGGTGATGAGACGAGTTTGAGCGTGGAGAGGTAGAGTGCGTGTCCTGCATGTACGGGTTTATTGCACGGCGCCGGCGCTGCGGCGCTCGTGTTCGCGTGTTCCGAGCCATCGGCCTCAGCCCGCACAGCCTCATCTCCCCATCTACCTCTATAGCCGTGCACATGCGGAATGCTAACCGTATAATTCTGCGCGACCACGATCGCAGCTGCCCGTATCTCATCGCCCACGATATCAATAACTCTCTCACTCTCCTTCCCGCACCGTGCAGCCGCAGCACGGACGAGCAGCCTAACGTGCGGGAACGCTTTGGCTTGGGTGTAGAGTGTGTCAGTGATGTATGCGAGGGAGAGGAGGGAGGGGTCTTCATCATGTAGGGTCTTTTGTGGGGTGTTGGGGGAAGGTTCGGAGTGTGCTTTGGCTTGTTCGAAGACGGCATCGGCAATGAGCGCGAGAGAGAAGAGGGGATCAGTGTCAGGGTCTGTGGGAGATTGTGGGAGGAATGTGGTTGACAGGGGTGTTGTGGCTTTTGGTGGAGCTCCCACCGATGTTGGTGTCGGAGGCGGTTTTTGCATTTGGGGATCCATCGTCAGCGTCCGTGGGGAATCCGTAGTAAATTGCGGAGCTTCAATGATTGGCGGCCCACCCTCCTGTTGAGGTGTAGGACTAGCTGCTCCCGCGGTAATGTCGATCGTGTAGCAGGGCGCACAGACCAACGGCGAGGTGATAAGCAGCAGCGCACCCTTCGTGATCTTCGCCGTCGTCCTATAGCCTCCAGGTATCGCCTCGAGTCTAAATAGCTTTGTTGAGTGCGGTGTCTCCGGGGTACAATCTGGCGCATCCAGCTCCAACGCCAGAATATCATAGTCGCCCTTTGCCTCCTGCTCCAGTCGCTCCAACACGGCACGCTGCGCCATCACACGCGCCTCGATCCACGGGGGGAAGTCGCGTGGGAACTGTCCACGGCGCGGCAGCATGGTAAGGTTCTTCCGTGCGGCATTGAGCTTGCCAAGTCCAAGTTGCGCGGTAGCGAGCCAGATGCGCGCACGCGTGCTGCACTTTTCGAATTTGAGGGCCTCGTCTGCAAAGTTCTCAGCGTCCGCGAACCAGCCCGCGCGGAGGGACGTCACGGCGAGCTTCTCAAGGAGGTCGACGGCGAGGTTGTGACGTTCTGCGGCTGAGAGCGTGCGGCATTTGTCGCAGGAGAGACAGGTGAAGAGGGACCAATATTGCGCGTAAGCGATAGAAAAGTGGCCGCGACTATAGAGCTCCTTGGCCGCCTTGCGGTGATCGGATCCAAAAGCCTTGTAGACACCCCGGAGGGTCGTCTGATGCTGTTGTTCCCGTATTTGGGTGAGGAGCTGGGAGTGCGTTAGGTGATCTGCAACGGACTAATTGGGCGTGGGCATCGCTGACCTGAACGACCGCGTGGATGCGTTCGCTTCTCAGTTCTTCCGTGAGACCTAGAGGCTGTGAGAGACCGAAGAGGAGCCGCACGGTTCGGGACGTACAGGGTGGGCAATCGCGCGCGACGAGCGGAGGCACTGGCTCTGGACAGGAGTGAACCTTGCGTATGAGCTTCGCGAGAGCCTCCTGGTGCATGTTCTGGACATCCACCTCGAAACGCATCCTTGTCTGGGCTGTGAGCTGGACGAGGGGGTGCTCGATGTATGAATCACTGCGATATGGTGGAGCGAAAGGTGACTCAGGAGCGTCGGCAGAAAGGTGGATGCTCCTGGTCTGAGTGGTAAGCACTTTGGTGGCAGACATGTGAACTTAGGGTCTAGGAGAGGGGCTGGGGGATATTTGGGAGAGGAGCATGGATTGGACACAGAAGGCCATCGGGTATATTATAAAACAGTTATAGAAATTGCTATAGCGCCACAAGCGGACCTGCAGGCATGCTAAGCTCTGCTAAGCTGCTGTGAATTCGAATTGGGAAGAATTGAATTTGCCGACGCCGTTGGGAGCGGCATTGAAAGGGCACAAATCAGGCTTAGCTCCAATCAACATGTCCATATAGATCCACCGGCACGCCCCGTTTTCTCATGGCATCGATCCTCTTGACGCATAGTAGTACGCATCTCGGACTTGGGCCCCCTATGTCACTGCAAGACACATACAGGACGTGTGAGCGCATCCAAGACGGCCAGAAGCGCGGGGCTGACGACCTCGGTGACAATTAGCACCGGAAGTGAATCCACAGGAGAAGAACGGGAGAAGAAGTGACGTCTGGTCCTCATCAACTCGAAGCCTTCCAGTGAGTGTGATACATCTGTGTGGCTTTCGCTTGTTTCGTCTTGGAGAACTTAAATTCTATACAGAAATTAAAATCAGTGCGAAATTATTTTGATCGAGGCTTTAGATGTAGTTCCACGCACAAACTTCCATGCGTTTCAGGACCAAAGTGCTACTTTCGGTCGCCGCTGCCGGAGTGCACAAGGGCGATGCCGGTGTTCGCTGCCTAGGCGATCTCTTCGACCCAATGATCTCATGTCCTCGAGGGCCTAGATCTGTCACAATGGCGAGAAATTTCAGGTCTGTCAGGCCTCGAGGCTCGAGCGCACCTGGTTGCATCTAGCACGCGTCTCGTACCCACAATACACAATAGAAACTTAAATGTATGCTGTAGTTTCGGGTTCAGGGAGACTGGCGATGGAATGAGGCGTCATTGGTGATATACGATGGGACAGACTCGGAACGGATTGCAGAACACCAACGCTCCTCATACTGTATGCATATATAGCGACGTTTCATCATCAGACTGATCGACGCGGATGTGCGAAAGCGCTGTGAGATGTGTGTCAACGAGAAAGATCTTAACTTCAAATAACGTGCTAGCAACAGGCAACATGTCGCATGGCACCCTGAGGCACAACTACCGCGAGGAAAACGTGCCTATAGCCCGACTCCGCTTGTCTCCAAAGAAGTGCGCGTTAAAACACAGCAGTCTGCTCAATCCCGCCGCTTCATACCGGACTCAACAACCGGAGCGACGTGTAGAATGGTGTAACTGAGGACTTGGGGTTCTATTCTTGTATTTATTTACTTGGGCTGGCGTCGTTGTCGGGGCTGCGGGGAGTATGGGCTGGGAGGTGGTGGAGCGGGTGAGCCGGCATGAGGAGCATGACAATGATGTTCGAGGATTGTGATCTTTGCCGACGGGTTGTCACGGGTCTATGCAGGACGGCTCACCAGCTGGCGTCCCGCTCGAGGTGTATGATGCTTTTAGGTGAGGGATAAACAAACGCGGCCGTGCCGCATCGTCCATGGGTTAGGGATGTGGAGAGGTGGGACGGACGGACGGACAGTGCATGACGGGTGACGAGGGAGGGGTGGAGGCACCTTAGATCAAGCAGACTAAAAAAAAAGGAGACTCTTACATCCATGGTCAGCGGCAGCGAGAGCAGTCAATACTACAAATGTTCGGTGGTTCTCAATCGCCTAGAGAGTAGTGGAATTGTCTCCCCAGTAGAGAAAAATATCATGAAGCAGAATAAAAGAGAAGGTTAGGAACATGGCTATGATGGTGGTTTACCTCTCGAGACGGGAACCAACGTTAGATTGACATTTCACCCCGATAACTGCAAGTAGACGTGGAGAAAGCAACGTGTACACAAGGCCCTTCCATGGTCCAAAGCTCTGATAATATCTGTTGATTCTGCGCTCGGAGAGGGGTGTCCACCTTTATGATGTAACTGTGTCGCGATAACAGACTCAATACTAGAAAACTGAAAAATGCACTTACCAGCCTTTTGTGCTTATTTGCTGCCGATGGATGGAGAACACACTATGCGTACCATTCTACATGGCTATATGCGTGCATCTCTTCATTGATTCGTCTCGGGTGAGTCTGGATTTCCTATTTCTAGCCATACGACCCCATAAAAGTCATTAGGCAATCTAGAAAATCGCAGATCGTTATCAAGTTTGAATTTATTCGTGCAGAAATAAAGGCGGCCTTCTATGATGCCCTGAAACAAATGGAACCTTTGGAGTAAGAATCGGTGAAAATGCCTTATAGAACATTGGCGCATTCATCAGAGGGTTAAGAGGCGTTAAATTGTCGATGGTGGTAGCGGAAAGAGGAATGTATCCGGGGTTTAAATCATCGTGCATTGGCTTGCGTGGAGAACCATTCAAGAGAATACCAATACCTTTGCGCGCTGTTTTCTTACTCAGAAATGCTCCTGCCTTGGTCACACCTAACAGCTGGACCAGAGGAATCGAAAGGCTATGCCGTTCACCCAATCGCCAGTGGGATTTTTGGAGGTTTTAACGCGACTAAGGAAAGCAGCGGTTGTCGCAACGTGTAGGAAAATCAAAGTTTCTTAGATAGGTAGGTAGATTGTGCCCCCATTGTCTAATGCTCCTTCGAATTCTGGCTTGACTTGAACGCCGAATTGCCCGGGCGCCCCAGGCCGAGGTCAAGGCCGGACTCCGCTAAACGACCCTAAGCAAGGACCGAAAGGTAAAGGAAACGCAGAGCAAAAGTAAACGTCAAAGCATAGACATGAACAAGAGATTAGAATAAAGGTCCCGCTATGACCGCGCGCTCCTAAAATTGATGACCCGGCCGTGACGAGTGAGTGTGGAACCGCTGGCCTCCGCCTCCAAACCCGCCCGTATCAAACCCGCCCCCGAAGTGGAAACCGCCCCCGCCCCCACCGAACGAGGCAAAGATATCTGCGAGGTCAGCCTGGTTCATTCCACCCATGCCACCCATGCCCTCGTCATCGTCCTCACCCGCATCGTACCGTGCACGTTTTTGTGGGTCCGAGAGCACGTTGTACGCCTCCGAGGCAAGTTTAAATTTCTCTTCGTCACCACCCTACGTCCCCCATGTCAACAGCGCATCTCCGCATTGCAAAGAGAACACGGCAATATACCTTATCTGGGTGATGCAGTAAGCTCTGTTTACGATACGCTTTCTTAATATCGGAGTCCGCGCAATCCTTTGGTATACCTACATATCAAAACCAAAACGTCAGTCATACCCACCACGGTCTGACAAGAATGAAAAGCATTGCCTAAGATCTTGTAATAATCTTTCGATTTGCTTCGCTTCAGCGCAACCTCCGCGTCTTTGAGCTCCTGCTTGAGCGCGCGTTCCTCCGTTTGGCTGCCATCAATCCGGACTTGCTCTAGCGACGCCTTAAAGTCGTTTACTGCCGACTGGTAGTCTTCTAGCACCATTTGTATACGTGCGCGCGTACGCAGCGCTTTGTATGACGTTGCGACTAGCTCCAGCGACGCATTCGTATCAGCCAGTGCTTCCTCGCGTCGCTCCAGCTATCCAATGTACCCAGTCGAAAGAGCGCAGAAGAATGTAGGGCAAATTTCTTACCTTCAACAGCGCTGTTGCACGATTAGACAGAAGCGTTGCACGAATCGACCCTCCGCTACCCTCTTCTTCTCGACTCTCAACCACATCCAGCGCCGCGGTGTATTTCTCAACAGCCTCTGTGTGCTTACCCGCCTTGAACAAGGTATTACCTTCCTCCTTCAGCCGCTCGACATCCTTTATCCGCCGCATGAGCTTCCGCGCACGTGTGTGGTCCGGATCGTACGCGAGCGCCTGCTGCACGTGCTGTAATGCCGCAGGTAGCCTAGAGGAGAGGAACATTACGAGACCGCGTAGGCACAACACGTCCGGCGACTTTTTGTCTATTTGGAAGGCCTCACTGCAAGCAATAGAGAAACCAAGCCCTTCAGACCCATATACCATTTCGGGGAAGATAGTACGCACTTCGCTGCAGTCATCGCCTGCTCCAACTTTCCTCGTGCGAGCTCGAGCTCAATCCGCCAGCACCGCCATTCGATTGGCTCGCTGCCCTCGCACTCCTTCGCAGCCTGGTCTAGCGCCAGCCGTGCATGCGCCCAATCGCGCTTCGTCCGCGCCGCCTCGAAGCGTGATAGGTGTATCTCCATGCGCAGTGCTGCACGCTCTACCTCGCGTGCTGCCACATTGCCACTCTCCGCTGATAGTGCCGCACGGACGGCGGATAGCGCAGGGTTAGGCGAGCCAAGGGCGAGGTGGCACTTGGCGAGACGGACGAGTGTTTTGGGGACGGGGTGTGCGGCTTGAAGGGCCGCGGCATTTTGGCAGTCGACGAGGGCGGGACGGAAGAATTTGAGGGCCATGTTGCATGCGGCGCGGTTGGTAAGATACGTGGGTTCGGTTGGCCGTAACGCTACAGCACGGTCAGGCCACCAGACGTTGAGAGTAGATAGGGGTGCGCAACGCAGAGGTTGCTACTCACCAATCGCTTTTGTGTAAAAATCGATAGCCTCTTCGAATCTTTTGGCTTTGAAGGCTGTGTTTCCTTGCTCCTTCAGCTGGTCAGCTTGTAGGTTAGGATCCACGTCCATCTGCATAGACTCTTTCTCCTTCTCCTTCTCCTTCAGCGGCGGTGTAAGAGACGGTGGCGGGACCTCAGCTGGTGAGTCTATTGGGTTGCCACTACACCACATAAAAAGAGCCACAAATCAAAACTGTCAGGGTGCATGCAGCGGCAGAGGCCTCACTTTGGAGCACCATTGGCCTCAGTGATTTTCTTTTTCTGCGCCTTGGTTTTCTTGGATGGCATCGTCTGCCGCGTGAGGCTTACAACTGGAAGAGGCTTAGGGGAGTCTTTGTACAGTGATGGTCACAAGTGTGACACGGTGTTTACGTTCTCTTCGACCCTTAAGTATCTCAAAGCGTTCGCGTTATCCTAAGAGCTTAGACTGATAAGCGCAAGCATTAAAGTGCTTAAAATATTCTGATTCCCACAGTCACAACTGCTCCCCCTAAATCACACCAGCGCTTTTGCTCTCGAATATTCATTGACTGGCACAAAAACGAGTTAGGTAGGTGTCAGAATGGTGAGCTGGATCCCGTATGGTCATCCAACCGCCCAGCTGATTTACGAGGAGCACAATTGTTGATCACCAATCATTCCTTCAAAGTTCATTAACGTTCATTTCGAACAGCCCCTTTGAAAATTTAAATTAAGTCCTTTGTTTTCTTATATTATCTTGTTCTAAATTTCTCATTCTTTTACACTGGCTCCTCTCTCAATGAGTCTGCCGGATTCTCATCGCGTTCGTGGACTCTGTCACTGAAATTTACCATCTCCTAGGCACATTTATTGCGAGGGATCTGTCGCGTGCAGCCTCCATCACATCATCGTGACTCAGCCGCATACCTGTTTTAAAAGACCCAGATGGACATATGCTGACAATGACGTACTGGTCAGTACATTTACGTGGCATATATCTCACACAAATTCTAAGACTCTTGCCTACAATCTAGCCGTAAGAGCAGTACGGTATACCTCCTATCAATATTGCTACCTACGAATTGTCCTCGCGCAGACTTCTAACTTAAAGTATGAGGAATAACTCATCTTTCCACGTTGGATGGAGTAAAACAGCACTCTTTAGATAGCAAAAAAACACTACAATACAATTATTAACAAAAGCGTTATGTGATATATTGGAACGTAGCTAAGTGACGGCATGGGGATGATAGAAGGATTCAGAGACGGACGAAAAGGTTGAATTATTCCTTAAAAGCCATCATAAAGAAAGCTGACGGTATAAAGTAACACACAATGGCCAAAGTGGGGGTCGAACCCAAGACCTTCGAGTTATTAGCTCGACGCTCTAACCAACTGAGCTATTCGGCCAATAATAATTTGACGGTGATATTAATTTACATAAGTTAATCGGAGCGTCCATGTTGTCTCCAAGAGCGAAGGTTCACACAGCTGATCCCACGCAGCCCTTCTCGTGATGTATGTGCTGGCGGGTGCAGCTGGCCGACCTATACATACTTGCCCATTAGTGTCCATGTTTGGCGGGTGAAGGATCTCCAGCTACGCTGATTGCGTATCTCGTGTAATGTTGAACTTTTAAATTCAGGCGGAACGTCACCCATGTAAGAAATCGGCTCACTAAAATGATCATCAGCAGTGTTCCGGGCCATCCCGAGTAGTGATATTGTATGTTATTCAGTTCGTCGATTCTGCCATGGTCAAAGAGCATGAGAGATTATCGATTACGGTTCTACACCCTGGAATATGGAAAGCCTAACTATCACCGAGTAATTTGATCGTTATGTAAGCAGTCTGGCTGCGTTAGGCATGTCGGCGGCGAAGGTAGGACCCCACGGACCGTAATACTGACCTCCGTTATAGTAGTTGTATTATGTAATGCATGCACCATCTGGGTGCCTCCACTCCGGAGTGCAATAATTCATTCATTTCTGCATATAAT
>MU134361.1:88140-110454 GCA_015039355.1 Ramaria rubella
GAAAAGCTGGGAATGAATCTGGGTTTTAACAGCACCCCTGGAAGGCTCTTTTTTATTTAGGCATATTATCACAGATATTATATATGGAAGCACTAGTATATATCTATCATAATCAGCTCCAAAAGAAACTGCACTATTACATGCAGAAATGAATGAATTATTGCACTCCAGAGTGGAGGCACCAGATAGTGCATGCATTACATAATACAACTACTATAACGGAGGTCAGCATTACAGTCGACGGGGTCCTACCTTCGCCGCCGACATGCCTAACGCAGCCAGACTGCTTACATAACGATCAAATTACTCGGAACAGAGCGTGATAGTTAGGCTTTCCATACTGGAAAGCCTCGGTTCAATTTGTATATTTCTCCAGAAGACGTTGTTCTTTACATAACAAGACAGAGGTCCCGTGAAGGGCTGGAGGTGGTTTGACAGCTAAAGTTGTAAGCATGAATGCAATGTACAGTCTTGCATGGGCAGTAGCTCCGAAAGACTATAACGTATTCAAAAAAAAAAAAAGGAAAAAAAAAAGACAGGAACCTCCAGAGGAAGGGTTGATTTAATGCCAGTATGCAGACGCGTCGCCTTTTACGACCTGCCATGCTTCATCGATGGCTTGCACGACACTTTGCGGAAGAGGCCCTTTTTCGAGGTCGATGAGGTTCTTAAAGTCACAATAAATAAATGAGAGGAACGTTTAAGGTAAATCTGACCTGCTCGATATGCGCCACACTAGACGCTCCAATGATAACAGCATCCCCATGCTCCCTTGAAAGAGTTTTAAAAAAAAACAACTTCCCGAATGGTTCATATAACTTTAAACTTACTTTTTGAGTAAACTATGATGACTCAACCAGCGCAACGCAGCCTGAAGCAAATATTTTCGATCCCAGTGCAATATTAGTTGAATCACATCCAGCAGCATACCTCCGCAACTGTAAGCCCTTCTTTCTCCACTGCGCTCTTGATGATGTCGAGTGCCTTAAAGTATTGGTCTTTCCAGTATCGGGCTCTACACAAGCGAGGGAGAAATAAGAAGGGGACATGTGAAGTAGGCCGTGGTACAGCACCGGTAGTTGCGTGCCTGATTCGGATTCTTATCCGTATCGAAGCGCGAGCCAGCTTCAGGCACAGTATCCGGACCGGTATATCTACCTTTAATCCACGTCGCGGATAAGTTCAGAAATGCACGAAAACGATTGCAAATCAAAGGCACCTGTGAAGAAACCTCCGCCCAGGGGATTGAACTCGTAAAAACTTATGCCAACTGCCGCGCATGGGCGCCGAAGTAAGTACTAGTAATTGTGTAGTGTATAAAACGAGAAATGCACATTTCCTGAGGCAAGGGAAGAGCTCGGGTTCAGCGGAGCGATGGATGGCGTTGTACAGCCCTTGGTAAATGGTGGGTTGTATCCAACCCTTGGCACGGCAGAGCATTACGATTTCTGCCACTTCCCATCTACATAAAAGAGTTGGCGGTAAGCTTCACGTCTTTATGAAGTATTTAAACTCACGATGCGTAGTTTGAGATGCCGAGCTAAGGCGGGATGCTTGGACTCAGAGGAGGGCGCTTTCCCGCAGACCGAGGGCGCACCTTAGCGAATTTACCTTCTTTGTGCAGCTCATTCACAGTGTTGAACGTAACTTCCCATGGAACAGATCTATGAGCGGGTAAATAAAAGGCGCGAAAATCCCTCAAAAATTTTACCTATCAGGAGCATGAAGATACCATAGCTCTAGCTTATTGGTCTTTAGGGCAGCGAGCGATTTCTGGAGACCTTCACGTAGGCCCTGAGGTGCTATATGTAAGCACTCGAAATATTGTTGAAAGTAGTTAGGAACCTCAGGTGTATGTCTGATAACGCGAGGGGACAATTTCGTCTCAACGTTTAAGCCACGCTTTTGCCACCCGATCTGCCGTTGTTCGAGGCTTCATCCTGAACCGATAGTATATCAAGCTCAACGCACCTCACCAAGGAACTCTTCAGAGGTGCCACCTGTATATACACGGGCGGTATCAACCTTGAAACACCAAAGCACGTTCAAAACGCGAGTTGGGACGGACTCCGGAGGGGAAGAAGGGTACCTCTTCGTGGCCATGCTTTTGAAAAACATCGAGGATGTCGCTGACGTCCTTCAGATCATGCACCCGAGCTCCACTTTTCCCAGTAACGCCAAATGTCATCGCGCCCTGGTATCCCACATATCTGTGATCGCAAACGGTACTGTATGAAAGCCTTGATATCGTACCATGACCACCTTCAACTCGGATGCTGGTGCCATTGCAACGTGAAGTTATCTGGTAGATAGCCTGAGACCTCGATAGGTATGTCGAAGCGTCACTATTTATAGCTAGATTTCAACGGTCGGCAGCAACCATTACGTCGGCAACGGTTGATGACTTCCTCACGATTTGCAGTCGTTGACAACCTGGTCTCCGTGCATTGTGTAAACCCTTATATTAGGTAGCCGTCGTGATAGCACACTGCACAGCGGCGGCTGCCGAACTCGGTTCGGCAGCCACCGCTGCGACAGTGGTAGCAGCTGGGCAGTGGCAATCTAATGCGACTGCTTGTGCTCTACACCAGCCACAGCGACATGGCTGGTGTAGATCAACAGTACTCACAGCCAGCACTGCAAGTACAGTTGCTGGTGTCACAGTGGTGGCTGCTGTCGGGGCAGTGACCCAAGACTAGACATAATTTTGCTCGAGGATCCATATCTTCACGCAGATAATCTTAAAGAGAATTCGGTAAGGTGTTCATCAGATTAAACTAAGTTAGCCAAGAGCACTAAGTAATCTCAAAAAATTCTCATATTTATTCCATGGCACCAAATACAAACGGTATCAAACACTCAACAAATGTCAAAATAGTTTATGCATCTGCATAAGCAGCAATCGCAGCGGAGAAAGCTGCGTCAATGGCCGTTTTAATGGCGGTTGCATTCGCTTGGAGATCCGTCTGATATACAGGTAGTGGTTAATGCATGCGTACTGTGAGGCGTCAGGTCATGCTCACCGGTGCGGCAGCTATGAGCGCAGCCTCAAAAGCCTAGTGCAAGCGATGAGTGTTTGGTATGTCGGAAAGCTCTAAAATTCCTCACGGAGGTGTCCGTATTCAAAGTACCGAGGTCTTGTTTGACGAGACCTGCAACTCCTGCAAGAGGCAAGTCTTCAAAAAGTGTTTTTTTCGTGATGATGGCGTCGAGAGCTGCTATGATAGTAGGCTGGATGGCGTTCACGGCGTTAAGTATACTAGTAGCATCTGTCTCATCGACTGCACCCGTGTTCTGAGCATGAGTTCAAGACAGATGAAATTAGTAATGCGCTCTGAAGAAACCAAACCTGAACGTCGGTTGTGCCCTGTATTCGAATATTCTTGTGAAGTCGATTATTAGAAACATTTTGTGGCCTCACTAACCGTGTTAATTGCAGTTTCAAGAGTTCCAGCCTGATCATGGATTGCCTGTCCACAGAACTCATGTGAGGACGAAATGAAAAGATTAACTCGAGATCCTAGTATACCAGAGCATCCGTCAAGGACTCGCTTGTGAACGCATTAATCGCATTATTCAAATTTGTCTGGAAAGAAGGGTATGAACAAGGAAATATGTAATGGAATATTTTAGTGGTGGAAATACGGCACTCACAACAGCTGTACTGATAGTAGCGATGTCCGCTTCTACTTGAGCCACTGTACGCTTATTGTGGGGTACACCCAACGCGGCAAGAGAAGAGGCGATGACAACGAAAGCAGTGAGGGGAACCATGTTGAAAGAGAGAGAAATCTGCTGGGATGTCCAAGGAACTATTTCGTTCTTTATATTGTTAATAACGAAGTGGTGAGTTAGTGCTTCTAAACATGAAAATAGTATCCGAGTGAAAAACTCCTTCCTCCAAACGCTTTGCATTCCTGGCCTGTGATTATTCGTATGTTCTTCCAAGGCTCCTAGCGCATCCAGACCAATCGCGAGGCAAGAGTAAATGCTCGTGACAGCCTGTTTAGTTCCCAGGTTAGAGCCTCGAAGCCCTTGAACATCGATCAAAAGCATTCGTGAATGGATAAACGGGTCCAAGTACCCTACTTCTCTCGCCTTCTCGACAAAATGAGATAGTTGGTACGGTCACGTTGGTTAAATTGTGGCTAGATGTACTTTCGAGCCATGTGTTTTGAATTAGCGCCACGCGCTACTTATGTAGTTGAATGAGGAAGTCTGAATGGAGCACATAGGACCAACATCATGATGCAATTGGGAATTGAATGATGTATAGTATGGACCCAGTCAGCTGATCACTTACGCTGCCAAGATACATATGCCTCATGGATTGACATTGTCTAAAAGCTAACATTGAAAATAGTAGTCAATGCACTCGGGTTTATAGCCTGATTCGACCGTGACTTACAAAAAATCATCATTTTGCTTTGAGCAGGTTGTACCTCAGAAAGCGATGAAAATTTACTGCCTATTTGGTGTCGAAGTCTCGACGTTCCATCACTTCGGATGTTTTACTGCCTAAAAATGATACAGTTCCCAATGTCTTTCACGGTAATAAGCTAGGCCGGCAGAGCTAATACCTATGGACGATCGGATTCGGTGAGAGTTTTCTCAAATTAGATTCCTCGTGATAACAGTAATGACTCACAACAGCCGTTCATAAATGTTTTTCAAGGGGGCTCACTTCAAGTTCACTCCTCACTGATAATGCGGTCAATAAAAATCCCTATGGATGTTTTCGTCAAGGCTAGACTTCACACCACTGTTACCCTTTGACACTTAATTCAGTCCTCCTCGTTAGAGACCTCAAAAGGCCCTTGTTAATTTCTCAGGTCAGAAAACAAGATGGGTGTGAGAATCAACCGTCGGGTCTCCTTGAGTCTCGGTACTTTCGAAACTAGAAGAAAATATGTCCCCCTATATATTGAACCACGATGCTTAGAGTACTACCTCACTGGGTGATGGAGGGGGTATATATGGCGGTCATAATGCACAAAAACTATTCCCCGCCCGCGCCGCATAAGTGCCACTGCGCGCGCGCGCAGAGAGGTATGATATGTCGCACGCGCCCAGTGAGGTGCTTCCTTGAAGTTTCTTGCGCACCATTTCACTAGTCGAGCTGGTCACGTGATCGGCAAGTGTCATTGCATCGGTTTTGCAGGAGACATTCTGGTGAATCTGGTCCCACATATTGTTGTAAAATAACATTACATTACCCCAATATGATCCCTATTCTCTACTTGTAAAATAATTGCTGGAATTTCCAACTACAACCTTGATATACTTCTTGCATAAGGCCTTAGACCAAAAAACGGTTACATAACAGTAAGCGCTTGTACCCCTAGAGTCCATATAAACCCACAGAGGTCCTTGAGTGATACGTATATTCATGTGATTGTGTGAATTCCATGCCGACTCAGCCTTCCTCTGTGAAACTGCAGGAAGTTCTGTTGAAGGTGGCAGCAGCTTTTTTGTGCTTTATGTCAGGAGCTGGTGTGGCTCTGGGTGCAGCAGCTAGTATAGTTGCTTAGATAATCATGTAGAGAGACCTGTGGTTTGTTCCAATCCACTGCATACGCGCATATCTCGGTCAGCTTTTCCTCTTTGGTCAGCCCTTGCACATCTCCCGGTCTTGACAGGTTATGGGCCCTGCCTGCGCAAACTAGAACATCGATTTCCACAACGCTTTTCCCTACATTCTTTTCGCACTTCATTTGCACCACACACCCAGCATGCGGCCAACAATTTTTGAGCTCCTTCGAACATTTGATGAACAGAACAGGTTCAATGGCAATAACTACGCGTCATGGGTCACCGAATTCAACATGACCTTTGGAGAAGACACAGATTTCATGTCGCACATCAATGGCACATCAACCATGTTGGTATTGACAACTGACAACTCGGCAAGGCTTGCTGCAGACCATCGTGCAAGGTCAGCACTATACAAAACCATTTCGTCTAATGCAATTCGTTCTGTGCACTTCAAGCATATTCGCCACCGCAAACGCCGAACGCAGTCTGGCTGAGCCTCAAAGCTGAATATCAGAAAGATTCACGCGCAACCCGTTTCGAACTCAAAAAACACCTCTATAACCTGACACATGACATTGCGAAGCCCATATCGATATACATTCAAGATATCATTACTGCGGCTGAAGCACTCACTTCACTCGGCCATGAACCTGCCGCCACAGATGTAGTCGATTCAATTCTCATGAATCTTGATCCATCCTTCGCTATCGTTCGCACACTTCTCACCACGCAAACATCTGAGCCATCACTTGCAGCAGTCAAGAAAGCCCTGACCGATCAAGAAGACACGAAGTTGGCACTTACTGGAGAGTTGGATGACAAACCGTCCGAAAGTGCCATGCATGCAAAATGCAGCAACAAACGGTCAAAGCCAAAAACGTCAAGAAAGAAAAAGGTTTCGAGCTCAGACACGAACAGCGATTCAGACGATACACATTCGTATGATTGGCTCAATCCGAGCAACAAGGATGTCTGTCATCGATGTGGTAGGCCTGGCCATCGATCCTCACATTGCATTGCTGATATGCCTCAAAGTGTCAAGGACAAGGTCATTAGGATGGCAAAGAAACGATGAAAGCCCCAATGCTCGCTTGAGAGTCATACCACCATCAAACATTACAATGACGATTCGTCATCTGACACCGATTCATCTAGCCTCAGTGATTACGCGAACGTTGTTATGGTGCGGAGACATTTTTAGAGGCTGAGATTTGTATTTTAACTTGTTTTGAGTACCTTCGTCAGTGGGGGTTTATTTCTCACAGTGGGGGATGTTTCTCTTTTCTTTTTCTCACATCTATTCTTTTTCTATTTGTGCTGCACCCCTTCTCCGAGTGGGGGTGTCAGGAGCTGGTGCGGCTCTGGGTGCAGCAGCTAGTATAGTTGCTTAGATAATCGTGTAGAGAGACCTGCGGTTTGTTCCAATCCACTGCGTACGTGCATATCTCAGTCAGCTTTTCCTCTTCGGTCAGCCCTTGCGCATCTCCTGGTCTTGACACTTTACAGGCTACATATGATCATCTATAGGTCTATCATCACCCTTTGCATCAATTTACAGCCAAATCTGCATCTCCAGATGCCTTGGTTTCCTCATACTGGCAGCCCCTGATCACGTGACTAGACCAATTCCGCTCCTAAGATGAAGTGACACAGTTCACAGGGCGCGCGGGGCACATCACACCTGTTAGGGATCCTTATAATGTACTTATAGTCTGATAGTCCTTGTATTCAAGGTTCCAAGTGTTTCTGACTAGTAGTAGTCTGAATTCTTCTAGTTCTTGTCTCTGCTGCTGAGTTCACTATTAATGATCCACAAGAGTCCACAACTTGGATTGCTGACCTAAAACTTGCCAAATCAGTAACTCAGCTTCAACTCAGCTACTGACCAATAATTACCATTATTGTAACTCAGCAGCTGAGGTAAGCCAACTCATTGGTCAACAGGATCATTAATTAGCTCCACAGCAGGTGACTTCTTATTTATCATCCAATATTAATTAGTTAGAGACATTATGATGTCACTACAACCCCAAATCTGAGCCTGAATGCTATGATATCATTTCAGCATCGTAGGTCAGTACCATAGTAGTAGTTAGATATTGACTTCTAACTAGCAGCTTGCTTCCGTTAGAGCTCTAAGATCTCAGCCACTTTCACATTTTAAGCCTGAGTCTTATCTCTTGCTTGACCTAGTAAAAGTAGGCCAGTCTAAGAGTAATCCTAGCAGTTGCTGTAGCTTGTACTGCTTGTGGTATTCTATACACCTTCATATCATCTTCTAATTAAGAAGCTTTGTTGCTTGTAGGGCCAAAGTTAAATTAATAGCTTGTGTTGGTAACACTCACCACTACTATTCGATTATCCTTTGTTGCTTGTAGGGCCAAAGTCTAATCAATAACTAGTGTTGGGGTGTAGTACACTTTCTATCTAATCAAGTTCTGTTGCTTGTAGGGCCTTAGCTTGATTACTAGCTTGTGTCAGCACAAAGCTACCACACTCTATCTTATCTGGGCACTGTTGCTTGTAGGGCCTTTGCCTGGCTAACTAGTTTGTGTTAGTGTTGACTTTATCAACTCTCAAGTTAGTTTTAACTTGCTGTTGTTGGTCTTGTCCCTTCACTCCTTGTTTCTTGGCTATCCTTTTAGTCCTTCAGTTGATCAGCCATTCAATTGTTGCGACCTTGAGCCTAGTCGTCCAAGTCTGCTTTCCCCATATTGCATATAAAAACAAAGCATTGGAACCCTGTACGTTCTCCCTCATAGTTTCAAGTATTATCTTGACCAGACTAGTAGCCTTGCTACAAGTGCTTTGAATTGCATTGTTACTGCAAAGTAATAGTGTTATTTGAACACTGGAGTAGAATCTCTTAATGGGTTCTCCGTTAAAATAGTCTTTGGTTGATATCCCCTTGAACACTATCAGTGGCTAGACTAAACTTGATTGTGTATCTTACACCAACGTTTAGTTCTGAGTTCACAGTTTCCAAAACAACACCTCTCCCCACGTGCACACAGTGGCACCTGCCTGGCGCGTGGGGAAGATGATTTTTGTGCACTTTGACCGCCATAGGTATATACTATAATTTATTGCAGGTTGGTCATCTATCTCTTTTTGATCTCTATGCGCAGCGATTTTGGCACCGTTATAACTGACTTTTCCAGAGAATCTCCTAACTGAAAGTTAAGCCATTAGGGTCACTATCAGATGCGTACCCTCTGAACTCAGATCATAATCATAGAAGGAAACAAGTTCTTGGATTACCATGCATGTAGGACCGTAGGCACGGTGCGCAGTTGAAGCCAAAATAACATAAGATGAGTCGTAACAAATAGGCCTCATGGAGTCGCTTTTACTTATATTGATATGTATAATCAACTTTCTTTACACAGATTTAGAGACTATTCGCTTGAGTGACAACCGGTTCAATCTATAATATCTAATTGAAGGCATAACCTTCGTCCATACATACCAATAAACCATGCCCACCATGTGACTATTCACGAGGTTAATAAATTATCACGGAAAACACAGATGGACCAACCTGGTACAGTAGATGTTCTTATGATGAAAAGCATGGGGGTATTAAGGGGAGAATCACGAGAAAGAGGTTGGAAAGTAAGAAAAGAGTTATGACTGGTATACCTGCACGATAAGGTGCATCCCAATTCGCCTGTCCAGACGGCGATAGATAAAGCCAAAGCAAGCCCCCGGAGATTGCGAGATAGATCTAACAAAATGGATAGCTATGAAGATTGAGGACAAAGTTGTAGGCATCCCCAGGTGGTGGGAAGAACATCCAGAACGCGCACATAGTCCATTGTAGCACTAAAGCTGCAAAGGGTGTGTTGAATGGAGCGTTACTGGAGAAGGCGTCAGAATGGGGGAGTACACCCTCTTGACCCAGCTCCTGAATGACTACATCATTTAGCATTAAAAGAGGCATATTGTTGAGGGTCAATGCAGGCATACCTCGACTGTGCGTGAAGCAGACAGCCATAATATTATTGAGAGTCGAGATGCAAAATACGACAGAAAGAACCTGAGGAGGTCAATCAGAGCATGTTCGGTGAGAATCCAGAATTGAATCACTCGTTCAGTGACACTCCAGAATAGATTCCGGAAAAAATACGCGCTACGCGATGGGGCATGTGAATAATATCTAATGTCTTCATCTTGAGATAGCCTCTAGACTCACGCTACTAAACGACCCCCATCCCGTTTGATATAACCACAAGATACGACACATTTACGAGAAGGTACATTACTGTAATTAAAGCCCTTGCAAGAGGTGCAGCTTTTATTGAGTATTTTGACGGGATCCTTTGTCTCAGAAAGGGAGTAGTGTGCATTTGAATAACCAAAAAACGACCTGAATATTGAGTTAGACTTAAATCCCATGGGATTTGTCGAATCTCTTACCATATAACAATACAATCCAGATACAAACATATTTGGATCTCTAGTTGTCCCTTTCAAATACGGTCAAAGTTACCAGAATTTTCAACAAGGGGCATCCGTCCTAGGAAGGTGAAGAGCCCTGAGATGATTATAAACAGCATTACACCTAACCTGGTGAGAGCAAGCGTGTTTTGAAAGCGTAAGCCCCAGTTAAAGTGGGTAATGTAAAGCAGGGTGATGGCTGATACGCAAGCAAATCCAACGATTTGAATGTTCTATTGCGTGATTTGACCACCTAAGGCATGGACCATATCTACTAGTAGCACGATTTCAGGTCATAATGATAGCATGGAGTAGACAAAGGCGTCCATACATTCACCAAAAACAACTGAATTTGCCGCTGACTATCCCTATCTTCTTATCAGGGAGTAAAACCAGTGAGCAGAGTATCTTGTACCATTAGACACGTAAACCTGGCAAAATAACACGTAACAAGTAGTTCAGATCTTCGATAAATATATTCTAGATAGTTCTTCTTGCCTCCGCTACGTTGAAGACCCTGGCCTCTATAAAATGAAGTTCAAGGAAGATTGAATAAAAGTATATGGTTCCAGACTCTATGTACACTGCCATCCCGACTGAAGCGACCAGCGCACCCAATATCCATAATATTAAAAATAACCCAACACTACCTGAAGCTCGCAGAATGAGGCCAGATGTAGCATAGATTCTGAAATTAATTTCAGCATGGCAATAGGATCAGCCATGAATGATGTTACCCCAGGCCAATCATGCGATTGAAGATGAATTCTTGGGTTAATTTGGCGACACATGTTGAGCACAAATAAACTAGAAAAGCATCGAAGTATAAGCTCATCATATCCGCCGCTCAAGATCCTCAGAGATTTTGCGAACCTATCTCTCTCTTCGCAGTAGGAACACCATCAAATGCCACGGCCTCTCCAAGTAGTACCTGGGAAGTAATTATGCTTTACATAAGCGAAATGCAGGCCAATACGTAAATCATACTGGTTGGGTTATATACGTGTTGTTCGTGGCACTCCCCGCGCCACTGCCATATTGCAGAACATCAATGTCATTCAACAAAGGGCTTGAGCTCGAACTTCCTAGCTGTTGTCCATATGATTGAGACATGATGATAGAGTGCATGCAAGCTCGCAGGAACTTGTCAACATCACGGCAACCTATAAGCACGTCAGCCGTGGGCGACAAGTATGCTACTCCGATAGCACAAGTATTATTTTTAGGCGCGCTGACAAGCATGATACTTGACAGCGCCTACTACATTACAAAAGACGCCACACGCCTATCATCATCAGCTTTCGCCAGACCATCATCTGCTGTGCTACCTCCAGTCCGCCAGACACATCATCTCCACACTCATTCTATTTTTCATTGATTCTATTTTCAATATGCCATCCAGCATTGCCACCACCACGTCCCATGATTCGTTTCAGATGACCGCCAAGCCAGACATACACGTTGGACCACGCATTGAACTTCCTAGTCGGTGTTCTCCCCTTGATGTTCATTTGTCCAGTCCTCCTCCACAAGTTGCACATCATCGGTACTATCCTCTATATGTTGAATCTCCTGAAGGTCCATTACGAGTATTCCCCTCATATCCTCCTTATCGCATTCACGATTGCATATGGGTATTCGATCAAACCTTCCATGCTCCCTTCTATGTCATCGGTTTTGACCCAAACTTCGAACCAGTGAATGGTTGGCATCGTATCGTCCTCAGGAATAACTGGTACATCAAAGAGCATGGACCAGGAACAGAGATTTGCTACAGTTATGTGCCTAAGGACTTCGTCAAGAAGGGCTCGTCTTCGTTCCCTCTCTGGAGGAAATTCATACCCAAGTGTCGTGATTGGTTCACATGTTTCTGAGTCGTCATCAAGTCACATGACTCACTTACTCATCTTCGGAGATATTTGACAAGCAACTGGAATCCTTTTGGACGGCTATGACTCATTTTCTTCACATGACTCACTCGCTTCTTGGCTGTACTTCTATTTCCAATTGTTCCACATGGTCTATTGTCTGTGACTCACTTCTATTCTATTTCTGGCTTCTATTTCAAATTCGCTGCCATATTTCTATTCATTTCTTCGACCACCTGACTCATTTTTCCATTTCCTTACAAACCATCTTCCTATTTTGGTTTTCTGCCTCTCGCCGTTAGTCATTTCTCCTGTCTGCTGTCGACGACATCGTTGTATGGCATACTTGCATCGTTTGTTGTTCTGCTCATGTATATAAGGCCTGTTTTGCCTTAGTGTACCCCAATTCACCTCTTTCAGTTGGATTCACTCGTCTAAGTCTCAAGTCTAAGTCTTCTAAGTCTACTACTACTACTACGTCTACGTCAAGGCCAGCTTTGTCAATCACGTGACATTTGCTGTTGTATCTCGTCTACGCTTACGTCAGCGTATTACGTCATCGTATCGTCATATTACGTCATCTCGTCATACGTCTTCATCTTTGTCTTCGTTCTACCTTTGTTGCTGCTGATAGCAAAGCACACTGAGCCGAACACCAGTGTAAGTAGCCGTGCAACGACGACACCGCTACCCACTGTCTTTTGGATTCATTTCCGAAAGTAAACCGACAGCGCACACAGTAGGATTCCGCAAAAGCGCGAACAAGTATATCAGATTGAATGCGCGAACAAGTATCACATTGAACGCGCGAACAAGTCTCGTCTCGTATGCTACTCCGATAGCACAAGTATTATTTTTAGGTGCGCACACAGTAGGATTCCGCAAAAGCGCAAACAAGTATATCAGATTGAATGTGTGAACAAGTATCACATTGAACGCGCGCGAACAGGTATCAAATGGAACGCGCGAACAAGTCTCGTCTCGTATATGATGAGCATCATCATCGCAAAATATCACAAAACAACGGAACACGGAGAAGCCTGCCAATGGAACAGCTTTTCACCTTAGCGCCTGTGGGACTCCCATGGTGGGACTCCCATGATGAGCCCACGTCCTGTCCATAACACCATTATGTCTCCCCCAAGGTGATGAGTCCACCTTGCCCGTGTAGTCATCATACCCACCTCCACCCCTCCTGAGGCAGCCATCACCCTTGGGCCCCCATGGGCCCGTGTGTCCTCGCATCGTTTGTTGTTCTGCTCATGTATATAAGGCCTGTTTTGCCTTAGTGTACCCCAATTCACCTCTTTCAGTTGGATTCACTCGTCTAAGTCTCAAGTCTAAGTCTTCTAAGTCTACTACTACTACTACGTCTACGTCAAGGCCAGCTTTGTCAATCACGTGACATTTGCTGTTGTATCTCGTCTACGCTTACGTCAGCGTATTACGTCATCATCTTCGTCATTGCTACGTCTTCATCTTTGTCTTCGTTCTACCTTTGTTGCTGCTGATAGCAAAGCACACTGAGCCGAACACCAGTGTAAGTAGCCGTGCAACGACGACACCGCTACCCACTGTCTTTTGGATCCATTTCCGAAAGTAAACCGACACCGCCTGCGGCACAGCATCAGCGGCATCCTCCCGTGCCACCACCAGACGTCCCCCTTTATCTCATTCAACCTCGTGCCCCACCTTGGGTCATCCGCTTGCCCCCAACGCCAACCATGCTTCCGGATCACACAATCTCCTCCTCCCCAACCTCCCTCGCACAACAATCTCTTTCACGCTCTACCTCTACCCCCCCCTGCCTGGCTGCCCTTATTGTAAGAAAACTGTCAAACTGATGCTTTACCTGCAGCGAGCTGCAATGTTCCATGCCTGGATGGAGGATTACGGCCTCACAGCCGAATTCCATGATGTGAAACTCAGTACCCCCCTGAGCGTACTCGCCTGGGATTTCATAATACGGTTTCAATACGGCGCTGCTCATGCACGCTTCCCCCCAGTCCCCAGTGCACCTCCAGGTTCATTGGACAGCTGCCCCCTTGTGTTCCTGACCAACCCCATCTGGCCAAGGCACGCCAAGGTGCCGCTTAGCCCCGTCCTCCACAATGATACCCTCCGTACACTTGCCAACCTCATCAGTCTCCCTGGTGTTTCACGTGACATCCACCTGGAGGGCCATGGGCTCTCTATCCTGCGCATTTATAAGTCTTATCTTACCTGCACCACCACCACCATTTTGTTTGAATTCTAACCCTGGCATCAGAGGGCAAAATCCCCAGCTTTGCTGTCCAAATTGAACCTGCAGGCATAATCATCCGCCACACCTGCATTAACATGCATGTATATCACGGCCTCCTGACGGATGACCCAGCAGAAGAACCGGAGTGGCCTCTGTTCCTGGTCGGGTGTGGGTGAGTTCTCATCCACCCCACAGACACACCCAGCCTTGGCTCTCATGCCAGGTTCACCCAAAAAGCCTATAGGCAACTTTGAGGACTTGTACTTTTTACTATCTTCCACATCCAAGCTTGGACCGAGATGCAAAGATGAAGGAGCTGAGCGTAGCCCCAGCCTCCTCTTCTTTGATCCAGGGAAGGCGGAGTGCTTACTCATCCTTCCTTTACACTCCGCCCACTACAGTATATTCTGTCACTTCTGCAGTGTGTAAGGACCACACTGGTTGTTTCTTTGTTTGATTTTCATTCCTTTGTCTCTCTGTTCATTCCGGATGCCACCAAGAAAGGGACCGTTACGTTGTCTTGATCCTGTAGTACGTCAACCGACACGACAATCTGCGCATGTCTGTGGTTCTGGGAGCAGGGACTACGATTCAACAGTCGATTCAGATGATTCCACCTTTCATCCAGTTGCTTCAAATCGTTCTGGTTCCACTGAAACCACCCCTGACCTGAGCTCTGGAGAGGAAATGGCCGATGGTGGGATTGTACTCAATCCTGATCTTCCCCCTGGTATTGGGTTACCCATTTTAGCTGCACCTGAAATGCTAGTACCAGTAGCTGACCTGCCTTCGGTCTCGGTAGAGAATCTCGAAATAGTCGACTTCCCGATCCCTGTCACTCCGTTGAGAGAGAAAAGTCCGCTTGAGGGTAAGTTTCTTTTAACTCCTGTTATGACAATCATTCATTTCTTCCCCTTGGTTTATTGCCAAACTGATACCATCACTTCGTTGTTGGTATTTTTTCCTAGCACTTCGTTGCTTATCATGCACAGTCGTTGCTACACATGTGCACAATCGTTGCCATGTTCGCGTTTATATATGTGTTTATACTTACTACGCAAGTGCACTATCATTGCCTTGTTCACGTTTTACGTAGTCCTTACCACTATTACCCTGTCATTTGCATGGCTCTCACTACCGTCTTGAACTCAACCGAACTCTGACTTGCTGTGTCTAACACAGGTTACCGTTCTACAACCAAACTCAAACAACCCGATTGTGTTCTTGGTTCCAGCGTCGCTGGTATTTTGCTAGCTATTCCCAATGCCGTTCAAAGGAAGTTTTCCTCGAATGGGGGGTGAGCCAAACACATTCCACTGTCATGTCTCATGGACGCGTATTGTTCTAGAGCCACCATGGACTCGAAAACGCAGAGTGACAGCTGGACCTTTGACAACATGAACGGAAGCTTCATGGTTGTCTCTAAGCCCTTACCTTCCGAAGGCGAACCCAACCTCTCTTTCACGGAATGGCATCAGGCATGGCAATGACTTCTTGTTCTGATTAGAGAATTCCGCCCAACCGATTATGCCACCTGGTACACACACTTCACACACATACATGATAAAGACAGTGCTTCCTCTCAATGGGAGCTCATCGTTGCTTATGACACCACTGTACGTTGACGCTCTTGCATACAAGGCTTGGACCCTGCCGAATTCCAAACAGCGATCTGGAACGACCTTGAACCATCTTATATTGCAAATAAGGCCCAAACCACCCTTATGAACTTGATGTGTCATGACCATCCCTTCTGATTTTATTTCCACTCCAAATGCAGCCACTCCCCTGACAGAGTACCCCAGTTATTTAAGTGGCCTTGCCCGGAGTTTGTCTCACACAATGACTCCTTTCATTCCTATAGCTGTTGTTTCGTCTGTGGAGACTCCAAACACTCATCAAAAGGCTGCAGCAGCCTCACTCTCATCAATGGAAAGCCTGCTCACTTACGCAGATCCAACGGTCAACTCCTGAATACCAGAGGCCTCACCTACTGCTTCGCTTACAATGGCAGCAAAGGATGTCCTTCACGCAAACCCTGTCATTTGGGTGCCCATCGCTGCATGCTATGCGGAAACTCTCACTCCGCCCAAAGCTGTGGGATCATCTGACTTCTTAATGATCATAACCCCACTCTTAGCCAACCAATGGGAACTCGCACTACGTACAGCCGATCTGCTGCACGTGTATCATGACCTGGTCTTGGGCATACAATATGGTTTTGACATGGGTATCTCCTCCACCATTGATTCTACTTATACCCCACCTAATCATAACTCCTCTAACCTTTCCCCACAATTTATCAACAAGCACATACTTTCAGAACTTTCCTGCAAACGTTACACTGGCCCCTTTTCTCGTTCACGTCTAGAACTTATTATAGGTCCCTTTCAGTCCAGTCCACTGGGACTGGTTCCGAAGGCAGGAAACTCTACTACATACCGCCTTATCCAAGACCTCTCCTTTCCCTGCAATAACCCTCTCATTAGCTCCATTAACTCAGAAATTGACTCAAACAACTTCCCTTGCGAGTGGGGTTCCTTTTTGGAAATCACACTCCTTGTCATGGACGCACCACCCGGTACCCAAGTGGCCACATTAGACGTTGATGCCGCCTTTCGACGGATACCGATTAAACCCTCTCAACAACCCCACTTCGTAATCCATTGGCAGGACCTTTTTTACATAGACCACTCTGCCTGCTTTGGGGGTGCTAGCACACCCGGGATTTTTGGTCGTCTCGCTGACGCTATGGCCCACCTGTACGAATTCAACAACATTGGCCCACTTAAAAAGTGGGTCGACAATTTCCTTTTCCTTCATTATTCCTTACATTCCAATTCCTCCAGAACACACACGTATTCCTATAACTTGGATGACATATATAAGTTTGCAACTCCTCTCAGGTGGCCTTGGAAACTTGCCAAAACTTGCCCTTTCTCTTCCACCTTTCGTTACTTAGGATTCCACTGGGACCTTGTGAACAAGACCATCGAAATTCCTTTAGACAAACGTACATGCTTCTTGACAAAACTCAATCCCTGGTCCATCAACCTTAAAGTTAACTGTAAACAAACAGAGAGTGTGCTGGGCACCCTCGTTCATTGCTGTTTAGCCCTTCCTGATGGTCACTCTCATCTTCCTTCTTTATCCAACTTTGCCACATCTTTCAAACTCTCCCTTTCCACCTTCACATTGCATCACCCTCCACAATCAGTTATTACTGATTTAGTGTGGTGGCAGTCTATGTTATCATCCTCATCCTGTCGCTCCATCCTCCAACACCCACCTACTACGTCGTCCATCTTCTTCGCTGTCGATGCATCTACATCCTGGGGTGTAGGTGTGATCTTTGACAACACATGGGAATCCTGGAAGTTCTCGGACAGCTGGAAATACGATGGTAGGGACATTGGCTGGGCCGAAATGCTTGCGGTCGAACTAGGTTTACGATTGTCCATAGCCCTTAAACATCACAACACATCTTTCAACATCCTTTCCGACAACATGGGTGTTATTGGTGCCCTCAACAGCAGGCGATCTTGGTGTACAACAAAATAGAGTGTTGCAAAGAATCATCTGCCTCATGTGTTTCTGGATTTCATTGAAGTATGTTCAGTCCACTCTTAACCTTGCTGACAAGCCTTCCCGAGGTATTCCTCCTCCCAATTTTTCTCGCTTTCTGTCCCAAAGCAGGCCTCCACTACCCTTCTGTTTACGTGGTCTTGTTAACTATGCCGTTATTTCTACCTAGTCATACCCAATAAAATATGTTTTGCATTCTCTTTGACTGCGTGCTTGCGTAAGCAATCACACATTGGTCCTTTCCTCATGCGACCCACCAAACCCTCCGCATGTTCTGAAAATGTTCCAGAGAGCTGGCAATCCTGCACCACTCCAACAATATTGGACAGTAATCTCATACCCCCTTCTAACTCACAGTCAACCTTTTTACAAACCACAACCAAACAGCGCCCGATAAACACTCGCCTTTTCAGCGCCCCACAGCTGACATTGGATCCCCTCCTTCTTTCCAATAACCTTTGATACCAATTAAAACTTGCCCTCTCACACTCATTAGCCTGTTCGAGCTTCACTGGATATGGCCACGCAGTTAATCATTTCATCTCCTTCTGCATCAAGGAGAAAATACCACAAGCGCTACGGTGGCCTGCAAACGAATTTGTCCTTTGCGCCTTTGCTGCATCTAACGTCGGGTCCATCAGTGGAAAGACAGTGAGAAGCTACATGTCTGGCCTCCGAGCTTGGCACAACACTCACAATGTTGCATGGCACGGTAGCGCACGTTTGGCGTACGTCCTTAGCAACATCGAAAACCTCACTCCCCTCTCATCCAAACAAGCCCCTCGCCCACCCATCACTTGAACAATGCTTCAAGTTCTCCACTCCCACTCAAATCTTAACTCCTCCTTCAATTCCTCTGTTTTCAGTGCTGCCTGCTGCGCCTTTTGGGGCCAGTGCCGATTAGGTGAACTTCTCTGCACATCCCTCCGAGACTACGACCCCTCACATTATCTCACCACTCATTCCTTCACCTGTACAACCTCCTACGCATCCATTTTCTTACCATGGACAAAGACATCTAAGGCTCGTGGTGCTACAGTCATGTTTGCCTCTCAATTACCCCCACTCAATCCCATTCGTGTGCTTCGACATCATATCACCATCAACAAACCATCTCAGGAGTCACACCTATTTACCTATCACCTTCATGACACCTCACGACCCCTAACGCAATCTGCCTTTCTCAACAGGTGTAACCAAATCTGGACTACACGTGGATACCCCCGGTCTACGGGACACTCCTTCCGCATTGGGGGAACCACGGAATTACTGCTGGCAGGGGTTCATCCTGATGTCGTCAAAGCTATGGGTTGATGGTCTTCTGATTCCTTCTTAGTGTATTGGAGATCCCTTGGGGAATTAGCCCCACTATATACCAAAAATTTACCTACTTGCCCCTAACTCTCAACTTTATGCCCCTTGTCCTTAAATACTATTTTCCTTCACTGTTTATTTTTTATTTTTATTTATTTATTTTAACAAGATTGAACCAATAAAGGTTACACAACTCATTCACCACTAAGTTGTCATTGATTAACCAATGCCGGTTTACACAGGTTCAAGCCACCAAGGCTCCCCTCTTAACCAGTCCTCCCTATACTGCATCACATCACGCATCTCACCTCCCTGCACCCCTACCTGAATTTTATTGCATTATCAATGTTTAATTTGTTATGATAACACAAACACTCACTCTCACTGTTGCTGGCCTCATTGCAAACTCCTGGATAAACCCACCGTGGACATAAGTCCACCCTGTCACCAGCAAGTTATCATCTCCATGGTCCTCAAATGCTGTGCCAACACGTGGGCTAACAGGAGGACCAGTGGAATACACCTCCCTCACAACGAGTACTCCATCTTCAAGCGACACCACCACATTTATCATGTCATCCATGCATGAACCAGGGATCAGCTTCCACATGTCTCCAAACAGCTTGATGATGTCATCTATCTGCTGCACCCTACTACCCTCAGTCTCATACGTTCCTCATCCAGTGATACAGTCACCAGATTACACACCTCTGGATACATATCTTATGGATGAAGGATCAGATCGAAGACATGAATGGTTGTAAAAGTGCTGATAGAGTAACACAACCCCCCCCCACAAAAGAATGTGGAGCTTTATATAAAAATTTTACCTGATTACCTGATTGACCAGGTAATGTTGTATTATGTTCCTTACCCTCCAGGGTTGCTGGGTTAGCCGCTGGGGCATCTGTTCCTGGTCGGGTATGGGTGAGTTCTCATCCACCCCACGGACACACCCAGCCTTGGCTCTCATGCCAGGTTCACCCAAAAAGCCTATAGGCAACTTTGAGGACTTGTACTTCTTACTATCTTCCACATCCAAGCTTGGACCGAGATGCAAAGATGAAGGAGCTGAGCATAGCCCCAGCCCCCTCTTCTTTGATCTGGGGAAGGTGGAGTGCTTACTCATCCTTCCTTTACACTCCGCCCACTACAGTATATTCTGTCACCCACCCACCACATACCTCCAGTTGCCTGTGTTCATGGGATGGGAACCCACCCTCCCTGAGTTCTCATCCACCCCACGGACACACCCACCCTTGGCTCTCATGCCAGGTTCACCCTGACCCGACCACACGGTTTGCCATCTTACTGGGTGTCCCGAGCATGTGGACAGTCTCATTCCAGGGAGGGAATTTAGGGAAAAACAAAATTGAGAGGTCCTAATGGCCGCAAGAGCACCCTCCCCATGCCATGGGCGTGCGTATTCCTCGAGTGGCTGGGAGGGCGTATGGAACGGTTCTCGACCAAGGTAGTGGTTACCTTGCCGCACCCAATGTTAGGAGCGCTGGGGGTGAAGTATGCAAGTTGTGGCTGGAGGCCACTTGGGACCAGCGGTCAAGATATGTGCTCCTATGCATGGCAGCCGACACTCTTGCCCCACCCATGCCCCACGTCCATGCGATGGCTGTCTGTGCACGACCTCCCTCCCCTCAGGTTCCTCCCCCCACAGGTCATGTGCAGGGTCTGCGACCTACACACGATGACAGCATGTCTTACTCAGCTCACCACGCTCCATATCAATCAAAGCCCTGGGATCACACCGGCGGTGTTCATGGCGCTCATGCAATCCCCCTGGTTGCACACGGTGTTCCTGGTGGAGGTAGATGGGTACAGGCTGTTCGTCAACACAGGCGTATCGAAGAGCATCTGTGAGCTGTTTTTGCTAGACTGAAAACACATTGCGCCAGTTCTGGGCCATTGCCCTCACCTGCTTACTCTGGAGGTCCACGAACGCCTGATCCTCCACAACCGCAGGGGCAGTGGGAGGGTCCATCTCCCTGGGGGGCTATGCAGTCTGCCTGACATAGGGCCACTCCTCCCCAGGTCCTTACAGCATCTAACCTTGAACGTCTATCTGCGCTGGCATGAAAATCCCACGGTGTGACTTGTTCTGTGTCTGCTCACTGATACTCACTGACATGTTGGGTCTGCACAGATGTGCAGCACGTGGGGGGGGGGGGTGGGGTTGCACTGCCCAGCCTGAAGCACTTGGTCTTGGGGAGCGAACAGCTTCGCGAGGACGAGGGCTCCATGATATCGGAAGCAGGCGTGGAAGCATTGTGTCGTTTGTTTTCCTTGGACAGCATAAAAACCCTGCGGCTGTACAGTCGGTTTCCATTGTCTGCCATCATGATCGCCTGTATGGGAGCCTGCTGGCCGTTCTTGGAGGACATGTGGCTCACGGTCACCCACCTGCGACCGTCTGGGCTGTGCCCGGAATTGGTATGTCTAGTGGGTTGGTTGAGGAGCCCTCACGCTGACGGTACCAGTGCGCGGTAACATGCACCCTGCTGTGGTCCTTCTTGCAGCGCCTGGCATTGTACATGGATGACCACAGTGACCATCCCTTTGTGCCGGCAAGGGCTGATGCAGGAGAACCTCTGGGGGAGTTGGATGTGTGACTATGCGTGCTTGCCCTGGGCACGAACGTAAGATTACACCATGTAGCCGTGATACATGGTGCATTGCTGGTGTGTATGCATGGACACCAGGGACCCAGCGAGAACGCAGCAGCGTTACACCGGTGGTGAGTCTGTTGGCGGATGGCCGGCACGCAAGGTTGCTCACTCGTTTGGTTTGTCAGACCTCGCGGTATGGGTGAACCCAGGTTGGGTCATGTCCCCTGCGGTGAGTGCGTGTTTGCACAAGTGTCAGCAGGGGAGTGTGGGAGTGGGCATGGGGGGGTGGCTGCATGTGGTGGTGGAATCCAGGGAGGGGCGTCTTGTGTATGGCATGAGAAGAGTGAGGCTGGGGTGGCAGTGAGGCGATGATACCGGGAAGGGAAGGAAGATCATGCCATGTCCCCTCATGGAGCTGGTGTTTGGGCAGCTGCCAGGCCAGTATGCAGTGGCACACTTGCTGGGTTAAGACATGGAGAGTGTAATATCTATGCAAAAACTTTTTCTATATCTCAAACTAACCCAACCTAAGCACTACATGTACACATGGTATGAAATGACTTCGTCGCGGTGGTGGGCTGAACGAAGAGCAAAACATTGCGGACACTCACGGGCAGTGATGTGCATTCATGACCCTGATCTTAAACTCATGGAGCATGACCAGCACCCTCTTAAGTTTGGTTTCAGAGGCGTTCCGGTGACACCA
>MU134361.1:110908-141882 GCA_015039355.1 Ramaria rubella
CCAAATGGTCCAACAGCCACCCGGCTGTCGAGGTTGTGGCAGACTTCATACACCACGCGCCCCTGAGAGACTGCGCAATAAGCTGCGACTGTGTTCTCTGGCTGGGAATACTCGTCTTTATGAACAGTGGCAGCTAAGGCCGTCTGGACCTCTGGACGCGTGGACGCCAAGAGCGTAACGAGGGCGCTGTGCTCAGGGAGAGACAAAGGGGGCCCGCTGTGGCAGGCACGTTTGAGGGGGCGGGGGTCTGGGGCCTGAGGGGACAGTTCAAACGTTGGTAGGTATCTGGCACCATCATCAGATACCTGAGCGTTCCGGGGCTCCAAGTATAGTGCAATGCAAACAGATTGGAGGCGAGTGAGAGGGTCCAAGTGAGGCGGGATTGCTTCACTGGTGAGTGCAGGGACGTGGGTGTGAGCTGTGCAAGCATATGTGACAGTTCTGATGGTTTTGTAACCGGATTGCGAGGGTTTGAGCTGGTCAACATGCAGATTGATAACAGACGCAAACAACAGTAATGACCGGTAATCGCCAAGGAGGCAGTCCGTCAAAGACGCAGCGGGGTCGTGCTCAATGGCCTGCAAAACATGGCAGATCTCCATGACTGGGGAAGATTGTTGGGGGGACGCAGGATGGATGTGAGCGGAAGGAATGCGAAGGCGGGCGGATTGTGCAGTCCACGGGCCCGAGGGTGTGCACAAGAGGCGATGTAGATGACGAGCTGGCGGTGGGGGTTTGATAGTAACGGGTGAGCATCTACCACAGGTGTTGGAGAGCACGGGCAGGGTGAATTGGGTTGGGGGAGGAGTGGTGACCAGGGGGGGGGGGTAGTTAGAGGGCGAGGAAGGGGGGGAGTGGTGACCAGGGAGGGGGTGTAGTTATAGGGGGGGGGGGGGGGGGTGATGGTGTTGATATGTCTGGGAAGGGGGGGGGGGGGGGGGGGAGATTTGGGCTATGAGGGGCAGAAATGGTGAGGGGGGCTGGGCAGGTGTTCGGCAACCGTGGGGAGAGAGACAAGTCGAAGGGGTGTAGGGCGGCCTGAAATACGCGCATGGCTTGCTGTTCCCAAGGTGAGATGTCCAAAGAGGTAGCTGAGCGTTGGGGTGGAGGTGTCCGAGGGGGTGGGGGAGGCCGGGGTGATGGTATGGAGGTGGGATGGGGGGGCTAAAAGTTGAGATGGGGGTGGGGTGAGTGAATGGTCAGTGAGTGGATTGGGTGGGGGGGCTCACGTGGGGGAGTTCTGGGGGATGGAATGTGGGCAGGGTGGGGGGAGGGCGCGTCGGGTTCGTCTTCGGAGGTAGGATACTCTGGATCTAGTAAAGCATCTGGGAAAGGTGGGGGGGTTGGGTGAAGAGCGGCTGATGAGGGGAGGGGTGGGGGTTGCTTGGTGAGAGATGAGGCGGTAAAGTTGGATGAGGGGACAGACACACCAAGTTGGAAGGTGGCATGGCGGGGGCGGCGGCGTCTTCTGCCAGGGCACGTCGTGTGGGGGCAGCCGTTGAGTCCGAGTTGGATGTGCCAGGAGGGGAAGTGGTTCGATGTATGGGCCCGGGGGAGAGAGGGGGTGTCAAGCTGGTGGCAGAGGAGGACAAGGGAGAGGGAGGATTATGCGGAGGGGGGGGAAACCCTGAGTGGGAGGAGCTGCAGGGGGGTGACCTTGACCACTACCATGGGGTCGTCCTCGAGCATGGCGGCCACGTGTGGTGGAGGTACCCCTGGGGGGGGGGTGGTGATGGAGGAAGGAGGGGGATGTGGGCAAGTGCGCCTGACTGGATACGTGTGTGGTGGGGGGGACCCGAGAGGAAATTGCGGGTGAGTAGTATGGCAGGGCATTTCGAGAGGTGGGTAGAGGAGAAACTACGTATGGTTATGTTGGGGGAGGTAGCGCGGTGGACGGCATGGGGTTATTAATAATGGGTGGGGTTGAATAGGGAGTAGGGGTGATGCGGTGATCGACCGATCCAGGGGCAATGAGGTTGCAGTGTGACACTGGCGTGCGTCCACCATGGGAGGGACGTGGGACTGCCATGTGTCAGCCATGGGAGGGATGTTGTCTCATCTCAACGCAGTCGTGGGCAAGTTGTGGACATCTCATGGAATGCCGGGGGGTGCCCGCATGTCGCTGGCATCCGGACAATCCCATGAATCATTGAGTTTATAAGGGCACGGGAGAGCTTGGGGTGACCATGGGGCCCCATGCAGACTGGGAAGGGTTGGGGGTGCTGGATGTTGGTCATGGGAGGACGGTGAACCAACTGAGGGGACGCCATGTACGGACCTCAGGGGGAGGATGGTGAGACTGTGGGGGAACCATGGGGCAGCTGCAAGCACATCGGGGAGGAATATGATGAGCCCATGGGGTGAGCAAGGGTACGCCACAGGGGGCATGCGTACATGTATGATGGATGTTGGGCAGATCATGGTGGTTCATGACTACTCCATGAGGCCCTGACGGTGTTGACTAAGTGTACATTGTGCCTGCTATGGGATGGTTATGGTGGAGACATGGGTGACCTACGTCACATTTGTAGGTTTCACATGAAGTCGCCTTTTGGGAATGCCACCGTGGTCTGGCCGTGGTATGCCCACGGGGGCCACGAGAAAGTTTGATGGCGAGCCTAAGGAGACTCAAGGGTTGATCATGGAATTTGATGGGAGTGTAAGCACAAGTCCGGGAAGCGGTTGTTCCAGTGATTTGATGATGAAGGTGCTTGCCATACTCATATGCTACTCTGATAGCACAAGTATTATTTTTAGGCACGCACACAGTAGGATTCCGCAAAAGTGCAAACAAGTATATCAGATTGAATGCACAAACAAGTATCATATTGAACGCGCACAAACAGGTATCAAATTGAATGTGCGAACAAGTCTCGTCTTGAAGCAAAACTGCGCAAAGCAGACGAACACCATGAGATTTGAGGGATATAGGTAATTAATTCATCTAACTAGAATTCTTCTTCTGAATCTCCAATAATTTTTGCACAGTACTTCTCACAATATTCTCCTCTTCATTTAGTGCTGGATACTTGTTGACGTTCGTGATTGTGATGTTGAAACAGTCACTGCAAAGTACATCGTATTTGACAGCTGCTGCATGTATGTCTGATAAAGGAAGAGGGTGGATCTGATTGAGGACCCTAGGGCTAATCTTCACCCAGAACCAGGATATCCACTGGTTGTGACACTCATCTGGAGTTTCACACTCTCCAGCAAGCCCATATGTTTGCGAAGCAGAATACGCAACTGCCATACAAAGTTCTTGTAAAACTTCTCTTGTCTTTGCCAGCGCTGCAAATGTTCGAGGCCCCAGACAGTATGTGTCTTCAATCGACAATGTTGTGAGTCTGCGTGAGAGAAGGATCCTAAAGGCAGGCTCTATCCACTCTTCAACATTGTATAGGTAGGCCAGCTGAATGTGAACTGCTGGATGGAGCATTTCCAAGGTAAGCCAGTGGATTGCCCATTCGCATGCTGGCGCCACTAAGTAGATGGATGACAACTTCAGCACGGCAACCAGTTGTTCAAAAGGGAACGGTGGCATTTTCCACTGGCTGAATTTATGTTTATATATTAACCCACAGAGACGGATCAAAGCTGCAGATAAGATACCAACCTGTTGTACATCAAATCAACCATGTACTCGAATTCCATGGTTGTAACCTGTGGAAGGCGAATGGGATTGAGGTCAGATTGTCCTTCTGTCAAAGGTGTTGGAGCACGTAAATTCAAGGCCAAATATGAAGCGCACCTGTGATATTTGCATCTTGTGCAACCTGGAGGGAAATCAAACTTGAAGGATCGGTAGTTTGGGTTTCATGGTTTTGCAGCATTGTGAACATATCAGCAAACACCTGAGAGTGTGTTACAAGAATATTTTGTGCCAACTTGAAAAGAGTCTTCTCAACCTGGGTGAGCAGTCAGGGTAACTTTCATAGCGAGGGGAAAATGAACCAACCAAAAATATGTCGGTACCATTGTTTCTATACCATATTGGATGACAAAACTGATCCTTTGATACCATGTCAACAGAATAGTCTTGCATGGAGCAGTATGAGTAGTAAATTGTGGGGGCATGTTTTGTCAACAAATAATGCTGAGTCTGCCTTTCGTTCTGCCCCCCAATGTTGCTCGCACCCTTTCCAGCTCTACCTCCACCCTCAGCTGATCAGGACCAATGGAGTGCGAACATGTTCCGTGCACATGAAAGGATAGCCAATGCATGCACGCATGCTGATACATTGAAAGGGATGACTCTGAGCCTTTGCGATTCAAAATAAGTATGGAAAAACTCACGAATGAATGCCTTCCTCTTCTTGAAGCAATGGAGATGTCAGAATATGACCTCCTTGGTAGAGACTGGATAGAAGAAGCTGCAGCTAGCTTAGGCCAGCGTGTCGTGCAGCTTCACAGTGCATGACTTGCGGCATCTGAACAGTAAGGCAATATTACATGGTTGCCTGATTGGATACTAACAAGATTTTGACTCATTCAGAGAAACACAGAAAGTGTTGGAAGTCAAGCCCATTACCATCATCTGAACTGGGAAACCAGCACAGCCCCATAAAAGCATAAACATTGCTTTCCTGAAGGAAGCGATGTCACCAAAGTGAAGCATCTCAGTGGCATCACTTGCGAAAATGCTTGGGATGCACAGAAACACATTGGCGGTGTATATGAAACACAATGGTGTGGTCCGGGAGTTCAACAAACTGTCAGACCATGATCTGGATCTACTGCCAAAGGTGAATATCTGGAGATCACACATTGACCGAATTCATATTAAGTGTCATGAAGGTGTTTAAGGTTAAAAGGCCTGATTCTGGTATACAGTATCTTGTGGGATTCCTGTGAAGCCATGGGTTACGTGTGCAGCATAGACAGGTTATCCGGTCCCTTGAACGAACAGACAAACTGGGCCGTGTTCTACATGAAAAAACAACAATGAACCATCGTACTTACAAAGTGCCATGGCCAAATAGTCTGTGGCATGTAGATGGACATCACAAATTGATCCTATGGGGTGTTGTCATCCATGGTTTTGTTGATGGCTATAGTCAAATGGTGTGTTTTGATGTACCCAGTGGTATTAACCTAACATTAATGTTAATGAAGGTCATTGGCTTAAGGGCCAGTAATAATAACTGAGCATCCACATTTTTAGAACTGTTCTTACAGGCGATCAAGGACTATGGGACACCCTCACGTGTAAGAGGAGATTGTGGTGGGGAGAACATGGAAGTGGCTGTTTGGATAATCATGAAAAAGGGGCCGAATCGGGCATCATTCATGTGGGGCTCATGAGTTGAGTATTATTATCCAAATCCAGAATACTAATTTCATCCGGGTCAACGCACAATACATGGATTGAACGACTATGGGTGGAAGTGGGCAGTCAATTTGCTCGAGCATGGCATGCATTTTTCTTGAGACTCAAGCGTTTACACTTGCTCGATCGTTCAGACCCACATCACCTCTGGCTCCTTCATTTCCTATTCTTAGACTCCATAAACGAAGATTGTGCTGACTTCCAATGTCACTGGAATTCCAAACTGATCCATTCACGCCAAGCAGGGTATCATAGCCCAGAGGTAGGCTTACAAATCATGCCTCAGACCACATACTTTTGCTAAACAATAACTTTAGGATCTGTTTTTTCTTGGACAATTCAAACATGGAATCTATAAGGATGAATACGAAGATGTACACCCAGATATTCTGAATTGATACTATGGCGTTCATGGACAAGAAAATCATAGAGAGGATCACCAACTTGGAGCAGTATATCGTAATGACAGCCAAGAAGACACCGAACTTTTGGAAGAATTAGTAGAGCGCATAGCAAATGCTCAGGCTCACCATGTCTGACATGATCCTATTGATGTGCCAGATGCATGTAGCCCTTTCACACACCCAGACGTGCTGAAAACATTTAAGACTGCACTGACCTATGTTCACAATGCAGGTTTGGTCCCCGTTGATATGGGTTTACGTGAAAACGAGTGGGAAGACTCAACCTATCCCACATTTGAGATCCTCAAGGTTGGTAGAACCAAAGATACTATAATCACACTGCCATGCACAATTTGGTTGCCAAGAGCTATACAATTCAGACAGGGATTGGAATTAATGAATCGTGTAATGGCTATTGCAATGGAAAATGAGAACTGAAACTAAACAAAACACAAAATTGGGCTTATGTGTGAAAATTGAACCCATAACATGTGCTGGTTTCCAAGTCTGCCTTTGAGCACCTAGAAACTGTTCCTTTTCTCCTTTGCCCTCCTTTGCATTCCTTTCTGATCTTTTCCACAACTCTACAATGTCTGGTAGTGATGATGATAGAACCACTGCAGGGAAGGGCTGGTGCAGCAGCTATGACAAGAACAATGGGGATGCCTGTGACTGTCGGGAATTTCAAGTTGATCTTGAAAAGCCGACACGTTGCGAGGAGTGTCAGCATGGCAAAAGCCTTCATGACATGAAAAGAAGTGCACGCACTCCCACAAGTTGAGCAGCTTGGGCCATATTAGAACAGATGACAAAGAATACTGGAGTGGCATTCTCGAGAGATGGCAACACCACGACCTCCGTTTCACATGCAGTTGCCAAAAAGGAAGCCTTGGCCGGTCTTAAAAGCACTACAAAGAAGAAGGCAAGCCAATGGTTTATCATGAGAGGAAAAACATCTAACCTTTTGATCTAGGCCAAGAAAGCGAAGCTTGAAGTCTCTAAGGAAAGGAAGCTGAAGATTGGTGGAGTCTTTCTGTGGACTGCAGGTCTAGATGTATGCTCCAGTGGCTAGCAAATAAGAAAAGACTAACCTGCGTTGAATCTGACAGGAGAACGACGAGCTGAACGAGAGGTGCACTCCAGGTCCCAGAAGCTTACCCAACTACTGGAAGTGGGGATTAGTGAAGACCGGTCCAATGGAGATAGATCCTCAGTGGAGTTCCTTGCAGGTGTTGCAATGGATCCTTGATCTTTTCCCAGATGTATGGAAGCACCTAGAGACTGTAGCAGCAGTCAGAAAAGGTGTGAGTAGTCCGTGTGTAGAAGATGAAGGGGAAATGGAACCAGAGTTGCCACCTTGGGTACTCCTTCGCAAAGAGAACTGGAACTTTGCTATTGTGAAAACCAAAGAGGTTGGTCCAGAGGGATGGGACCTCGTGCAAGTCAGAAGCAAAGGACACTCAACCATGGATGATGCATGGATGATGTAATGCTCTACCTCAGTATGATGCAACTTCAGCTCTGCCATGTACTGACACTTGCTGTCTCTAATGATATTTATCACAGGGACTCGCATTCCTATTCCAGCTGAGGTTTATGAAGGTGATAAATGGTGGGAGTGGGAGAATGCTCCATCACTATACAAGCCCCAAGGAAGAAAAGGGAGAAAAGGGTCCAGGTGCTTCACTGACTCTGACAAAGAGGAGGTTCTAGAACAAACTAATCCATCAAAGAAGCCTAAAGGTAAGTGGATTGACTGAAAACATTGCGGTACTTACTGAACAGCACATTCAGTGTCGAGCAAAGGCAAGCAGCCTGAGGTCCTAGGCTCATCTGATCATGAGGAAGAAGGTATGTTTGAGAGTAACAGCTAGAGCCTAGACCGGAGCAAGATTTTCATGGTTTGACAGATGACATAGTACTCATGGAGACAGAGACCGATGAACCACTTCCTGAACCAAAGCTCCTTCTTCAGTGCATTGGAGACGTCTCTTTATGTCAGTCACCAAAAATCACTCCAACCCCCTTGTTTCTCGAGGATGAACACAGCTCTGAGCTCTGTCTACCCTCTCTCTGTCCACCCTCTACAGCCCCGGTGGCTAGCACATCCTTAACAAAGCTGTCAGATACCAATTGCGCAAACAGGAAGCCTTATCAAGCATTGTTTCCCATGGATCGTGACCTGTGGGATGAACCTGTGCCACTCGGAAACATTTCTTTTTAACTTGGACTTGCCACTTTCTGAAAACCGAACATTGCCTGCCACTGTCACAGTAAAATAACAGAGTATTACATCTTCGCATCTCTATATCCCCACTCTTTTAATGCCTCTATGTTTCTCATCTATCACAATCATTAGCTTACACTCACTTTAAATCGCTGTGCCTCCAATTCTCCAAGCCATTCATTCTTATTCCTTACTCAGTTCAGTAGTAGCTAGTTTTGATCCTTTACAATACATCTAATTTTAATATGTGCGAGTTTGGTCTTGCTACAATACCTACGTATAGTTAGCTTATTTCATACGAGACGAGACTACGCAAGGTACATGCGCTGGAGGGGGCGTGGGAAAGCCTCCCCGTACGTCTGTTGTTTACTTATGTATGGTTTAAGTGTGGTTATTTCCTAGCTCGTGTGGCTTATCCTGGGTACTCAGCATATAATAGCATTGGTAACATATCCTGTACCAATGGTTGAGCCTCCCAGGCTGTTTAAAACTTGCGCGCGTTACTATTACATGTGTGCGCTCGCGGAATTAATACTTGTGCTATCGGAGTAGCATAGACAAGAGGCGTTTGCAACTGAGCTTGACCGCGATAAGAAAGATCACGTGATTACGACGAGAGTTGGCACATTGTCATGACGTAAGAGTAGGCGTAAGGAAACACGACGATCAGGTTCGATGCATGCCTCGATTGGCGTGACTATATAGTCTGCGGGGTTTCGATGAAAATTGAAGTTCTTCTTTCCCCCCTCAACGTCTGTCTACTTCACACTTCTCCCTACCACCACTATGCGGCTGAACGCTCTCGTCGCTGTTTTTAGCCTCGTGAGTCGGCAACCGTTTGATGTCATTGACAATCATTGACCTCTTAGACAGTTATTTGGCTTGATTGTGGCGAAAAACGTGGTTATCAACGTGGGTGGGAATAGTACAAACACGTACGACCCGCAAGTCCGATTTTCCACTTTCTTTCAAACGAGCCCTAATTCACCACTCACGTGTATCGTATAGAGGGTGGTGGCTGTCTCGGGAGACACTGTAGTCTTCACAGTGAGTCGCGTTCAAAAGACGTTCCCAAGGAGTTTGTAAATTGTTTATCGTCTCTAGTTTATTGGGGGCAATCATTCTGCCACGCGGGTCAGTGACGAACATTTTCTTCACTCATCTCTCACCTCCGAGTCTTAGTCGGATTTTGCTACCCCGTGCATACCTATTCATTACACAAATAATTCCATAAATGGCTTCGATTCCGGGCTTCGGATCGGCATTAATGGCACTGGGGCGACTGTCCTTACAATTCCAATTGACGACACGAACAATAACACCGCAATATGGTTTTACGATTCTTTCCCTGGTGCCTGCGGTGCCGGAAACGTTGGTGTAATCAATAGTAATGAAACTTCAGACAACAATATTGCTGCGTTTGTTGTACGTATTGGTTTTACAAATGAACAATTTTCGTTAATTTATTGCCCAACTCAGAGAAACGCTGAACGTCTTAATGGGACTACTGGCACCTCAGACGGCGACGGTTCATCGTCTAACTTCACTGGACTGCCATCTAATACGTCTCCGGCAAGCCCCGTACAATCCGGGTCCTCTTCGAAAGAAGGCAGGGTTATTATCGTTCCATTCGTAAACTCATGCGTAATGTTTGTTGTTGGCTTCATAGTTCTGTTCATTTAACTGTCCTTGTCAAAAGTTGACTTAAATTTTACTTCTGCAGCCTTGTTTTATATTTTTACACGTGCACTCTTTTGTTCTGGTCTTTGTGGATAATCCCCAGATTTTTCTTGGTATCCTTTGATTCATTTATATTCACTTACATATTACGTTTCTCTTCTCATATACCACATCACTCCAATAGTAAGGGAAGAACTTCAACTAGCATTAGTTCAATTATACTGTCAATAACCAAGATAAATATTCATCAAAGGGCATTGGGGACCCAAAGTCAAATCTGAACATGTCTGATAAATTGGCCGGTGTGCCAAAAGGGCAGGGACCATGACTGATGAGTGACCTGAAGGTTGATAGGAGAATGAAAGGCCCAAAATGTCTGTAGTTGAAATATCCTAGTTGGTGACTCACCAATATTTGTAGGTCAAGGTTAAGAGCCTTGAACCTGTGAAGCAGCAGGTGTAATGAGATTTTGCCCAAAGGTTCACTACATTGTCCAAAAGATTGGATGACAAATTGAACAATCAGATGTCATCAGATGTTCATAGAGTCAAGAGAAGAGGAAAGGCAAGTTTTATCAACATGACTAGCTTTGTGAGTAAGGGAGAAGTAAACAGTGGGAACAATGTATGATAATTGAACTAGAGATTATACATGAAAAATGCAAGCTATTTACAGCTGTTTTGGGTACATAGGGCAGAGTTGAAATTTCACTCCATGAATTGCACACAGGAAAGAATGCACCATAGCTTGAAAACCATTGCAGGTTAAGAGCTGATAATTGGTGGATAGCATGTACTAGATGATAGCTACAATTACATATATAAATTATGTCTTATTATGAACATTTAATTTTTGGGAGATTTCAGGCTGTATGTGCCATTATAAGCCCAATTCCTTTCCTTTTGCCTTTTAAATCTCACAGATTGAAGCCATGTATAGTTGGATAGTTTAGAGAAACAAGGGGACAACATACTCCCTTGGTTTTAGAGGGGAGAGCTGCATATACTCAGAGCTCTCCCATTGTCCCCAGTCTTTTACAAGGCCTATTTCATAGACATAAGCCTTAGTATATATTTTAAATCATTAAATTACATCTACATATGTTAAAAAACTTGTTTTTAGATGTGGTGTACAGCTCTAGTCTGACTGGTGGTGTTGGTGACACACTGTGACCATCATGTGACACTTGTTGGATGTTTCTGAGTTTAGGGGAGGTATGAACTTACACCCTGAGATGTGCTTTCCATGCCCTTTGTTTTTCCTTCGCACTTTCTTTCCCTGCCTCCTTTACTTGCTAGTAGGTCAGCCTGAGCTGCCTTGGTTTTTTCGGACGCGCTGACAAACCATGTGTAGTACTGGTGGTGTGAGTCCTGGGTGCGATGTAGCATTTTTGGAGCTACGGTCATCGTTCCCTGGGTTGGACCCTCCATCTGCTTTTAGTCTCAAGGTTCTAGTCTGTTTTCCCTTTACACCTTCGCCTAGCTTCCCTGACCCGCAGGTCTGTTGTTTTTTGCTGAGTCACTGCTGCACCATTTCTAACCTACCTGCAGCCGCCTGTAGTTTTTCTTGCTTGTTATTTGTCATTCCTCCCATCAATGTCTTATGTCCGGTGAAGAAAATAGACTTGGGACAAATTGAACCATCCCAAACATCGGCGGAGCAAGAGATCGCCAAATCCTGTTTGGAAATTGTCGATGAACACAGGAATGGGACAATTAGTGGTGCACAGGTGTTACAGACTGGATTTGGATGTAGGTCAGATTGGGTCAGAACTCTCCTTGACCAAAATCGGAAAGTCACGATATTCAGAAATGCGTGGAATATTGGATGATTTAAAAATCAGAGATCCGAAGCTGATCTACATGGGTGTTGGCTTCAACTTATGGGTTGTGCCCTCTTGGATTTCTAGTGCCCTGGTATTTTGGACTTGAAGACTGGATGGGATTATCGGAGTTCCGATGGTCGGGTCTATACGGGAAGGATCAGTGACAACCAGTAAGTTGAGACTTATTGGAGATGAGTGGAAGATTTTGGATATTTGGGATTTGGAATAATCAATGTGGAAGAGGAATAGGGGTAACAATAAATGAATATTGAGTGAGGTTTCAGCTTTACAGGAAAGGGAGTATAATCAAAAGAGTGGATTTCGGAGTGTTGGAAATGTTGGAGTCGGAATAATTGGGATATCAATATAATGGTTAAAGGTGTAAGGCTTGATACAGATAGAATTGGGTGTGATGAAGTGTAATAAAGGATATAATGAGATAAAGGGTTTTAACAAGATATATCCAGTTCTAACAAGTATAACAAGTTTAAACGAGATAAGAGTGCATGATACAGAGTTCCAGAGTCAGAGTGAATATGGAACTCAAGATAGAACGTATGGGGATAAGATCGAGATGGATTGTGACTAAGAATGATAAAATGGGGGTATATTGGAAATAAGTGGAAAAAGGCTTATCAGAATGCGGAAAACGTCAGAATAATGGAAGCCAGATCTGGGATCTAACAGTATCTCCCTTTTACAGCCAAGCCCTTGAAGGCTGATTATGCTATTGAATATTGTGGGAAGTTTGGGTGTCAGTTATCCGTAAAGGCTGAGATCTCTGATCAGATATAATTAGGGAAATGGTCTGTGGAAGTGCAAAACACTTTTTGACTCCTCACCACCACTACCACCACCACTACTCAAAAATGGCATCACATTCACAGTCCCCCTCACCTCCTCAATCCGTGATTGAAATCAGCTCTGATGAGGAGCTTGTTGCGGAAATGGTGGAGTATGGGAGGCCAACAAGTATGATGAGTGATGCGTGCTCTGTCAGACTCGGGGTTTGGAGTGCGTCAATGAAGGGCAGAAGAGCGGCAAATACTGGAAACGGGCCTGCATTCAATGCGGGCTTGACTGTAAAAAATGCACAAAGCCGGGCAGTGCGGACTTCATGGCAGAGATGGCAGGAAAGGCCTTGCTGCCAGTACACAGGTGGGTTCAGCTGGAAAATGTGGAGGCCAGACCAGGACCGGCAATGAAGAAATGTTGGTTGGAGAAAACTGCGGATCGGGAGGTCAGGGTTGTGTTGGGGAAGGGCAAGGAGCAGGCACCGGAGAACAAGCGCAAAGACGAATTGAGGACTTAGGGCTTGCAGAGGAGATCTGCGGGCTCCGCAAAACCATCCACAACCTGGCCAAATGGCTATGGTACAATGTGAAAGGAATGGCGGTATTCAATGAGTCATTGAAAATGTCACACAGGATTGGTGAAGTTGAATTCAAGTTTCAGAAAAAACGGTGGGAGACATACCACAGGGTGTCGGTGCTGCAACTGGACTTGGAGTCAGAAGTCAAGTTGGAGAATATGGCAGAAAACGTTGGGCCACAGCTTGAGCCAGAGAAGGAGTCGGAAAAGGGGAAAGGAAAGGCGAAGGAGACAGAATGGATGTGGATGTTGTTCTGGAGGCATTGAGGAACGGGGTTCCGAAAGAGGTGGAAATCGCCAAGGAACCGGAGGTGGAAAGCGGTGAGAAAACAGTGAATCTGGAAAGCGCAGATTCGGAAAAGCAAGCTGAGGAGGAATCTGGGAAGACAGAAGGGCCTGAGCCAGAGGCCGAGATGTGTGAAGATGAAACAATGCAGTAAATAGGGATTGGAAAAGATCGGAAGGGCGAAAGTAATATAGAAAGGTTGGAAGAGTTTGGGGAAAAGTAATATAGTTAGTATAAAATGAAATTGTTTTGAAAATCGGAAAAATGAAATGATTGGAAGAAATGGAGAAAAGTGGTAAAATCAAGGATATTTAATTAAGTTCAAAGATGTCAGAAATCGGAATAAATCGGAATCAGAGTGAAGTCAGGTGACAAGACTCAGGATTGGGATTGGACTTGGTAAAAGTCGTAAGGAAGGTTTGGAGAAATCGGAAAGTATCAGGATGTGAAGATCATAGATGTTGAAAGGATTTCGGGATGTAACTAGAAGCGTTGTAGAAACAAGGTTTGAATAGAAGTGTTGGGTTGAAATGTGTTGTTGGAAGTGTCAGTGAAAACTTGGGTGACTGAAAAAGTTGAAAGTATTGAGTCGGAAAAAAATTGGAATAAGGGTGGATGATCAGGAAAGATTGTTGTCAACATAGTGGTTACTCCCCCTTCAAGGTAGACATCCCATTGTCTACCTTAAAACATTGGGAAGCAGAATATAAGGAGCCGGAGTATTGGAGAAGTGAAAGATTCCTTGAGGAAATGTTTTCTGGATTTTAAGAAATGTGAGTGAAATTTCTTGGAAATTTCTTGATACTGTGGTCTTGATGTTGTCCAGTTGAAGTTGTTGTAATCACAGATTACTGGAGAATTCGGAGGAAGTCGGGATGTTAAAAGATGGAAAAGGAATAAGGGGTGAAATGAATCAGAATTTCGGGATGTTTGGAAAAGGGTTTTCAAAAGATAAGGTGAGTCAAAGTTGGAAACAATGAAGTTTTGAAAGAAAAAATGTTGTTCCAGTGGTATTGTCGGTTCCAGACAAGAGCATTGTTCCAGAAATACGAAAATGGTGACAAATAGGGTATGAAAACAGAACAAGGAGAATATGTGGAAGTAGAAAGGTGTCAGAAAATCTGGAAATCGGAATTTTTCAGCAGGATTTGAGGGTTTGTCAGAAATATTGGTAAGGTGCTTGATATTCAGCCTGGAATATTGTTAAAAAAAGGACAGACATCGTCCAAGAATGACTTGAAGGTTGGAATTTTGTCAGAAAATGTGGATCAGAAAATGTAAGGATGGTGCATTCATGGATACAAGGGGTTTAACAGCACCATTCGAGGAAAATCTTTTTGGGTTCTGAAGGCAGTTTGCCGGTTATTGTCCCATAATGCAGAATCAGCATTGGTGACTAGACCTAAAATCAGGGTGACTGAGTCACATCTTGAGGAGTCGGATTCAGAAAAGTCTGGAAGTTGGAGGTTGGAAAACTGAATCTTGGGAGGCCAAAGGAGGTCTTTGAAGGAGATTCGTAGTTTGGAGGTTTGGAAATTGTCCTGGAGTGTTCTTGAGGAAGTACAGACATACTGTGCGGAAGGTGTCAGATTAAATCCTATAGCTAGAGCCTTGTTAATGTGTTCTCGAGGTGGGTCTGGCTTAACTAGATGTAAGGAAAATGATTTTCCCATAGTGAGATTCTCTCCCTCTGTTAAGATGTAATCTTGTCGGAGTGTGTAGCAGAATATTGATGATCACTTGTCAGAAATCGGAAGAATCAATGTAATGGATTTTCCTATCGGAGAGGTGCCAAGGTTTCCATATTGTCATATTTCATGCTGAGGATTCATCAAGCGTTGACGTTGGATGTTGTGGTGAGTCAGAGGATGTCACAGCAAAGCAGGATTTTCAGAGATTCAGAAAAAACACAATATTTGCAGGTTTCCAGGAGACATGTCATAGAATTGAATCTTCTTGTTGAGGAGTGCAGAACTAAGTACTACCCAATGCCCTGTCAATCAACGGATTGTAGTGGGTGGGTTAGTGGCATTCCCAGCACATTGGAACAATTAGAAGCAAGTGGTGTCATACGCAATATAATAATGACTGGGAATTTTCGCTGGATGTGATTGGCGTGAATAGCCTATTAGATGGTGTGACAATATGTTGTTGGTGACAGAAAACAGAGACCTGTGGAAGGCGGGAATCTGAAGAATGATGTTTAGACGTGATGATGTTCGGAGATTTTGGAATTTGAGGTAAGGTCGGAGATGACTGTAAAAGGATTTTGGTGGTATTTTTATCGGAAAATAGGATTGAAGGATGTTTTTGGAAAGCACCTGTTGTGATCTCAGTAAGGCACAAATGAAGATATGAACATGGAAATTGTGCTCAAGGATTCTTGAGCTGTCAGTCTCGGGGATTTGGAAGGGCCTCTAAGAGGTCCTTGATGTCGGAATCACTTAGTGTGACAATTGTAGCTTGGGATTTTGCTTTCCTGGCAAAGGATGATGACTTTGGGAAAATCTCTACTTTATGACCAGGTCTTCCACAGTAGAGGCATAACTTTTGGTCAATACATCGTTGTCTCTCCTGTGGTGTTAGTTTGCCGTCTTGTCCAAGGATATCGGAAAGTTTTGGTGTCAGCAAAATCAGGGTTTGGTTGGAAGTTGTTGCCATTGGTTGTAAGTCATTGAAAAGAAGGGTTGAGGTTGCATTGTCGATATCATTTGGGATTTGCTCAGGTTTGAAGTCTTCATCTATGAGGTATTTGTCAAAGTTGCTGGAATACTTGTGAACACTTGATGGGTTGATGATATTGTCGGTAGATCTGTCAGTGTCATCAAGTTCGGGTGTTCGGATTCAGGTGTTGGAAGACATTGTAGAAATAAAGAGTGGAAGCTTGTATATACTGTTATGGACCGGATTCAGATGTAGGTTGGATTAGCTCAGAACTCTCCTTGACCAAAATCGGAAAGTCACGATATTTGGTAATGCACGGAATCGGAAGTTGGAGATCCAAAGCTGATCTACACGGGCATTGGCTTCAACTTATGGGTTGCGCCCTCTTGGATTTCCAGTGCCCTGGTATTTTGGACTTGAAGACTGGATGGGATTATTGGAGTTCTGATGGTTGGGTCTATACAGGAAGGATCAGTGACAAACAGTAAGTCAAGACTTATTGGAGATGAGTGGAAGATTTTGGATATTTGGATTTGGAATAATCAATGTGGAAGAGGAATAGGGGTAACAATAAATGAATATTGAGTGAGGTTTCAGCTTTACAGGAAAGGGAGTATAATCAAAAGAGTGGATTTCGGAGTGTTGGAAATGTTGGAGTCGGAATAATTGGGATATCAATATAATGGTTAAAGGTGTAAGGCTTGATACAGATAGAATTGGGTGTGATGAAGTGTAATAAAGGATATAATGAGATAAAGGGTTTTAACAAGATATATCCAGTTCTAACAAGTATAACAAGTTTAAACGAGATATACAAGCTAAAGGAAGCTTGAATGAAGAAAAGTGTATTTAAGGAAATATGTGGAAATCTGAGAATCAGAAACAAAGAGATAAGAGTGCATGATACAGAGTTCCAGAGTCAGAGTGAATATGGAACTCAAGATAGAACGTATGGGGATAAGATCGAGATGGATTGTGACTAAGAATGATAAAATGAGGGTATATTGGAAATAAGCAGAAAAAGGCTTATCAGAATGCAGAAAACATCGGAATAATGGAAGCCAGATCTGGGATCTAACAACAGGCCATCATCAGACTCACTGGTTTGCTCCCCTGGTCCATCCGGTGAGGCAGCTCTCGTCCGATATCTGGACCAACTCCATGAGACAGAGTGGATCAGATCAGCTGCAGAGGAGCAGGGGAAGCAGGTTTGACTGATGGAATGGAGTTTGACCCTGGAGGCAGACCAGAGTCAAGGCGTCAATGCAGGGGATCAGCAAGATGTGAATACCAGAAGGAGTAATGTCTCAACGCGAAAGAGATCCCATCCCAAAGAACCTGATGATGACAGTGCCAGTGGATCAAAGAGACAAGGTCACAATTCTCTCTTTGGGTGGAGGCATACATACATACCAGGAGTTCTTGTCGATGAACCAGCTGACCCTGTGCTTGAACAAACACCTCAACTCAAATGAAATTATCTCCTCGACTCCAAAGGAGCAAAGGCAGATCTTGTTGGACAAAAAGGATGTCCAGAATTTCCAGACAACCTATGGATTGACATCCTCCTCGATCAGTTCATCAACCTCAACAGGGTTTATACTGGAGCCTACTCACTCTAGAGCGAGTACAAACATACAGAAAAGATGGGGGATCTCAAAATTGTCATAAATTCAGGAGGGTTGGGTTTGGCAGCGACCAAGATTGTTAGAATGCATGGTGAATGGTCCATCACCTTTGCCAGGCTCAAGGACACCATTCTTTTCACCTACCCACACAGGTAGAAACAATTGGAAGATTACAAACAATTTATTATTGGGCAATTTGCAGCATTACAGGAGACACCCCTACATGGACATGTCATCAATCTCAACCAAGCAATTTGACTCAGGGTCACAAGATCAAACAAATTCTTACTCACCTCTTTTGACAAATTTAACGACCTCGTCATGCAACACCTCCTCGCACCAGCAGCCAGCAGCTATTCAAGGATCAACACTTACAAGAAACCTCGGCGAGAAGTTGACTCATCCACACCTGTTTGTCACAGATGGAACACAGGTTGATGTGACCCAGGCACATGTTGGTTCTGACATTGTTGCCTCGCATGTGGAGGAGGGCACTGGGAGTGGGACTGTCAGGAGAAACAGAAGCAGCATATTGGAGAAAAGCACAAATAGGAGTGATTGGTGATTACAGCCAAAATGGACAAGAGGTTTTCTATGGTCTGGTAATGTGGCAAGCCTCACTCCTTTGGCTACCATGACTGAGACGGCTCAGCCCCTACCTTCTGTTTCTGATGATATGCTGAAGTCCCTTCCAATTAACCAGACAATTAACTCACGTCCGGACCTCTTTCAGATTCTTACACCTATAAATGTTGATATGTATGAGAGCTTGCTCAGGTCTCACCCTAACCATGACCTTGTCAACTCTGTCTGTTGTGGCTTAAGGCAAGGTTTCTGGCCTTTTGCAGCTATAGACCCAGAGGATCCTGTCATGTACGACTCACCTCACCAGGAGCTTGATGACCAAGCTTCTGATTTTGTTAGAGCCCAGTTGTCAAAAACCGCCTTTGGCCTGTTATCTTTGACAGAACAAAGTCAGTAACAACAAATGTGGTTAGGGAACCCTTCTGACAAAGTCGAAAGTGTTAGTGACAGTGTATGCAAAGTGTACAGACTGAGACAGCAAGGGGAATGGTGCCATGATGGTGCCTACTTGTTGAAACTGGGATAGAGAAGGTGTAAGGGGAACCCCTGAGAGATCCCTATGACTCCACATTCCTTTATTTTTTCATCAGTTTTATCTATTCTTCCTCATTTCCCCTCCTCTGCTCCCTATCTTTCTTATTCTCTTCTCGGCGCTTAGGGCCGTTTAAGCGCCCATTAGTCAGCATGCTCACGTACGCAAGAGCACACGCTCTTGCGTACATAATCATACTGCTGGTTATTTTGGAGTTATTCCCTCATTAGGCAGTTACTTTGGCAGTGGGAGCCCTAGGCTTTTCTCTTTGGATTCCCACCTGCCAGGTATGTATCTATGTATGTAGCTTCGTGTACACTTATATACCTTTGGATTCCCACCTGCCAGGCTATAGTGTGATATTCCACTAGCCTCAGAGGTTGCCCTTATAGAAGGAATTTGAAAGAAGAAAACAGAGTTTACTTAGCAGACAAAGTTCTGGCAATGCTAGCAATGTTTATTGTTAAGAATGAAGAGGGATAGATAAGAGGATGATGAGTTCAGAATAGGTGTTAGACTCGTTGTATGACTTAGATGTGTAGATAACACCAAGTAAAGAGAGGGGAAGACTTATGATAATAGAACTAAAGAGATACATGTATTCTATCCTACTGTTTTATACTAGGTGTATTCACCAAAATCGGATAGAGACCATGTGGACTATATGCTAAATGGAGGTACTATCTCGAATGCATCCATATAGCTCTCGTAGTTGTTGATGTGAATAGCTACTGATATTGGAGCCGCATGTATTGACGATCGATTGTTAGGTTGGGTGATCCGACCTTGGCCACGAATATCACTAGTGTCACTAGTGTCGGTAAGATGTAGAGAATGTGGCGACAGTGATCAGTGTCGTTAAGTGTTGAATCATGACAGTAGCCCCCCTTCTAGTTTGGAGCCCCAGTGATGCATATAGAGATGTTCATTTGTCAGATTGCACTGTGGTCTGTGCACGACCTGATAGGTGTTGAGAGGTGTGCCAGCGAGAATGTAGCCTGGTCCGTGCACAGTATGTGTCATTAAGATAAAAGCAGGTGTAGCCTTTGACAAGTCCTCATTCTGCTTCAAATGGCACCCTCCTTCAACATCCTCTTAAGACAGTTCCAGATCAAGGCGTTGACTGAACCCGAACAATGCAAAAACCTCCTTGAGGAGATTGAGATGTGGGTGAAGGAAATGGAGAGTATAGATGTGAGTTGAATCCTTTCTGCTGATCCTTGTTGCTAATAGATGTTGATGACAGAATGAGCTATCGGACACCATGGAAGCCCGTTTATCTATACAACCGAACTTCAAGATCCCAACTGAGGTTACAAAGATTTGAGGCGATATCGAGGCAGCAATGTCTTGGGTGTCAGTAATGAAGGCAAGTCACTGTTTTTTTATCTTTATCGATGAGGCTAATTGTTGTTGGTAAGGGGGATTTAAGGTGGCTTTGCCCAATCCTCTAGCGACAGCTGCTGTGGGTGTAGCGAGTACTCGAATTGATACTCCTCTGCCAAAGGCGATTCCGTTCATCCCAGTAGTCCCTCTCTTTGGTAAGGGGGCACTTACAGAGGATCTGACAGACGAACCGGTTGATCAATTGGCCAACGACGTCGCCATCATCCCACGACACGAGGCCAAATTTCTTGGTGGTGTTGGGATTGCCGATACGCATCAGATCGCTATGCCAGCGGAGTATGGTGATGGATTGGTGTACCATATTGCTGGGATTGTATATGTTGATGTAAGTAACCTCCTTATTGACTGCTCTTTTGGTTGTTAATATCTGATAGGGTGTCGTGGTTGAGAATGCAAAGAAGTGTGAGATGTGTGATCGCTGAGGTTATTGATGCTACGGGTTGCTGGGGTGTGCTTGTGGACAGTGTTGTTGCGATGGAAAACAATGTAGCCTCAATTGTAAGTAGCTGGTTCGTTTTGTGGTTGCCATCACTAATATCCTCTTGTATAGCCAAACACACCAAATGGCAGACTGCTGAAGCATCGGCTTTGACAGCAGCTGCCAAAGGTAAGGGCAAGGTCATCGTTAACTTATTCAAGGGTATAGGACCTCCCAAATCCACATCGCCCACCATCGCTGGCCCTTCCTCGCTACTCCCTATCACTTCGACCCATTCCCAACCTGCATGTGAGGCTAAGCACCCCCTCAATCTTGTCACAGATTCATTGCCAGGGGTATCGCCTATTTGTGCTTCTAAATGATTGCATCTGGACATCATCGGAAGCAGCGCATTGCAAAGTCTGCAGGATTTGATGGTGGAAGGAGCTGATTGGATGGATAATTTAGCAAAGCAGTGGATAGTGGCAAATAATGCAGTGATGGAGGTTCAGGCATGGATGAGGAACACAAATAAGAAATTGGAAAGTTTTTGTGAAGGAGTGATAAGCAGAGTGTGAATGGTGTAACGTAAGAAAAGTTTCTTTTGAAATCAAAAATAGTTGCTTTGAGGAATACTTGTGAAACAAAAAGCATTAAAAAGAGAAAGAAAGTTTTTTAGAAGAAAGAATGTGAAAAACGACTCGTCAGATGTCTTGTACAATCGTTGTTGCTTCAGAAGGAATTCCGATGCCATCGCTAGGACTATCATCATGTAGTGTTTTGGATTAAACAAAGGTTTTTTTGCTAAAATATAATTAAAAGAAGAGTTTAAGGTTGGGGCTTATAGGGGTAAGCCTCATGAAACGCTGTCGGTTTACTTTTGGAAATGAATTCAAAAGACAGTGGGTAGCGTGTCGTCGTTGCACGGCTACTTACACTGGTGTTCGGCTCAGTGCGCTTTGCTATCAGCAGCAACAAAGGTAGAACAAGGACAAAGATGAGGACGTAGCAGTGACGATGATGATGACGTAATACGATGACGTAAGCGAAGACGAGATACAACAGCAAGTGTCATGTGATTGACAAAGCTGGCCTTGACGTAGACGTAGAAGTAGTAGACGTGACTTTGACTTAGACGAGTGAATCCAGCTGAAAGAGGTGAATTGGGGTACACTGAGGCAAAACAGGCCTTATATACATGAGCAGAACAACAATTGATGTGAGTATGCCATACAACGATGTTGTTGACAGCAGACAGGAGAAATGACTAACGGCGAGAGGCAGAAAACCAAAATAGGAAGATGGTTTGTAAGGAAATGGAAAAATGAGTCAGGTGGTCGAAGAAATGAATAGAAATATGGCAGCGAATTGGAAATAGAAGCCAGAAATAGAATAGAAGTGAGTCACAGACAATAGACCATGTGGAACAATTGGAAATAGAAGTACAGCCAAGAAGCGAGTGAGTCATGTGGGGAAAATGAGTCATAGCCATCCAATAGGATTCCAGTTGCTTGTCAAATATCTCCGAGGATGAGTAAGAGAGTTACTTGACTTGAAGACAATTCAGAAACATGTGAACCAATCACGACACTTGGATACCAATTTCCTCCAGAGAGGGAACGAAGACGAGCCCTGCTTGATGAAGTCCTTAGGCACATAACCGTAGCAAATCTCTGTTCCTGGACCAAACTCTTTGATATCCCAGTAGTTCCTGATTACAATACGATGCCAACCATTCACTGGTTCGAAGTTTGGGTCAAAACCAATGACGTAGAAGGGAGCATGGAAGGTTTGATTGAATACCCATATGCAATCATGAATGCGATAAGGAGGATATGAGGGGAATACTCAGAATGGACCTTCAGGAGATTCAACATAAAGACGATAGTACCGACAATGTGCAACATGTGGAGGAGGACTGGACAAATGAACATCAAGGGGAGAACGCCGACTAGGAAGTTCAATGCGTGGTCCAACGTGTATGTCTGGCTTGGCGGTCATCTGAAAGGAATCATGGGATGTGGTGGCGGCAATGCTGGATGGCATATCGAAAATAGAATTGATGAAGATGGAATGAGTGTGGAGATGATGTATCTGGCAGACTGGAGGTAGCACAGCAGATGATGGTCTGGTGAAAGCTGATGAAGATAGGTGCATGTGCAGTGAGTGTCTTTTGTAGTGTAGTAGGCGCTGTCGAGTATCATGCTTGTCAACACTTTAACAGGTTTCGGTGCATGTCGAAGATTGTTGGAGTATTCCCAACTTGTCGCATCGCTAGTGTGTTTATAGCCCTTCCATTTGACAAGGTATTGTACGTGTTTCCTTTGTTGGTGGGAGTCTAGGATGCAGCCAACTACATATTCGAGGGAATCCTCAACTTTGACAGGAGGTGGAGGGTCAGGATTGCGATTTCGGATAAGACTTGGCATAGCAGCTTCCAATAGCGATACATGGAAAACTGGGTGAATCTTCTGTAATGCTAGCGGTAAGCCGAGGCAAAACACATGCGATGACACCTTTTTGACTACAGGGTATGGTCCTAGCTGTCGGTGATCAAGCTTCTTGGAGGGTCGCTTGGTTCAGATGTTTCAGCTGTCCAGCCAGACTTCATCGCCAACATTCAGCTTAGGAATCACTATGTTTCAATTGTCGGTTGATGTTCGATATTGTGCCAAGGTCACCTTGATTTGTTCATGAAGATACTGGTGTAATTCCTTTAATTCTACAGCCATTTGGTGAGCAGTTTCCAATGGAACAGTGTCAAGGGAAACTTCGAGGTTAGGATGGAAGCCTTTATTCACAAAGAATGGGGTGACCTGTGTCGCTGAATGCGACGTGTTGTTGTATGCGAATTTGGCAAGGGGTAGGAGATGTGACCAGTCATCTTGTTGATAGTTAACATAAATCCAAATGTACTGTTCAAGGATCTGGTTAAGTCTTTCAGTCTGTCCATCAGTTTGGGGGTGATAGGCCGTCGATAGGTTGGCCTTGATGTAGAGCAGTTGGCATAACGATCGCCAGAAATGGGAGATAAAGTGTTTGCCACGATCAGAGACAATGTTGGATGGTGTGCCATGTTTAGAGAAGACATGTTGAAGGAAAAGAATGGCTACGTCTTCGGTATCAATGTCACGATATGTGGGGATGAATAAACCCATCTTTGTTAGTCTATCAATGATGACTAGGATCATGTCGAATCCATCAGATAGAGGAAGTCCTTCAATAAAATCCATTGAGATGGAATCCCAAGGCCATTCTCCAATTGGTAAGAACTTGAGTGGTCCAAATGGTTTGTGGTGAATGGACTTTGCATTGCAACAAGGGGTACAAGACTTAACATAGTCAGTGACGAAAGCGATAATTTTTGGCCAATAGTATCGCCATCGAATGTTGTTAATAGTTTTGCTGACTCCTGGGTGTCCCGATAATTGATGGTTGTGGCAGGATCTGAGGATGTCGAGTTGAAGATCCTGATGGTCTGGCACGTAGTACAGACCATTATACAGCAGGAAATCACCGTCTGTCAATAAGAACCATGGGTCGGGTTGGTTGTCAGCAGGTGGTAATTTCTGTTGGAGTCTCTGTATATGTGTTTGAGCAAAGGGGTCCAAACAAATTCCTTGCTTGACGGAGGAAAGAAGGGAGGCTGAGTCAAGTACTATGGCTCGCAGAAGTAACTGTCCAGCCTTGAACATGGTCTGAAAGTTATGAGGGTTAGCTTCTGTATAGTTGCTACTCCCCCCTTTAGGGCACACATTGCCACGACGTGTGAGTGCATCTGGCTTTGTTCCAAGACGTCCGGTGTGATAGTGAATAATGTAGTTGAATCCTGAGAGATATTCCGACCAGCGAGCTTGCTGATGGGTGAGTTGTTTCATCATCGCAAAATATTCAAGGTTTTTGTGGTCGGATAGGACAAGAACTACATGGGTAGCGCCTTTGAGGTAGTTTCTCCATTGTTTGAAGGCCTTGAAGATGGCAAGGAGTTCCTTGTCATATATCTCATAGTTCAACTCTGCTGGGTTCATGCTTCGTGAATAGAAAGCGATAGGATGGATGTCACCGTCATCAGGAGAGATTTGAGATGATCGCAGTGACGGCATAGTCAGATGTGTCGGTTTCGACGACAATAGGGTTGTTGGGGTCAAAATGAGTGAGAATTGGAGCCTTAGTGAAGGCGAGCTTGAGGTGTTCAAAAGTGTCGTTTTGCGGGGTATTCCATGTGAATGGGGTATCCTTACGCATCAGTCATGTCAGCGGAAGTACAATGTCAGAGAAACGAGTGATGAAACATTGGTAAAAGTTGGCAAAACCCAAAAAGCACTGTACATCTTTGAGAGTTCTGGGTGTTGGCCAACCTTGAATTGCATCTGTCTTCGCAGGGTCCATTGATATGCTGGCTGGGGATATGATGAAACCTAAGAATTCAACGGAAATAGAGTGAAAGATAGATTTCTCGGGCTTGATATGAAGGTTATGTTCCCTGAGACCAGTGAGGACCTTTCAAACGTGTTTCCGATGATTGTCGATATTGTCGGAAAATACTAGAATGTCATCCAGGTAGACTACAACAAAGCAATCAGTCATATCTCGAAGTATATCATTCATAAAATCTTGAAATGTCACCAGAGAGTTTGTGAGACCCATCAGCAGTACTAAAAACTTGAAGGCTCCATATTGGGTGTGAAAGGCGGTTTTCCATTCATGGCCGGGTTTGAGCCGAACATTATAGTAACCAGCGCGAAGATCAAATTTGGTGTAGATTTTCACTGATTTGAGTTGGTCGATAAGGTTGCCGATGAGGGGGATCGGGTAGTGATCTTTTACTGTAATCTTGTTGAGAGCACGATAGTCAACAACGAGTCGAAGGCCCCCATCTTTCTTCTTAGTGAATAGTACTGGTGCTCCACCAGGGGAAATCAATGGTCAGATGAGGCCTTTTCCAAGCATATTGTCTAGGAATTCGCATAGAGCTTCCAGTTCTACTCCTGACATTGGGTATATTGGTCCATGGGGTAGCATTTTGTTGTCTTTGATTTCAATCTTGTGGTCATAAGATCTATGAGGTGGGATGGCTTTTGCTTCTTGTCTGGAAAAGATGTCAACAAAATCAAGGTACTCGTTGGGTATGACTTTGGCAAGCAGTTCCACTTCATCTGTCGGTAAGACTTTGCCATGAAGTAGTGATGTCGGAGCAGGTTTGTGGGAGCTAGCAAGTAAACTTTCAGACCTGAGTGTAGGTAACAATGGAATAAAGTGAAAAGAGTATATGTTTTCTCCTGCATTTATGAATTTTCTGAATGCAGCAGCACCAACAAGAGTGATTATTGGAACTTCGCGTGTTCGAATATCGGTAATGGATCCGTTGGGAAAAGCTAATGGGTCAGAAGACATAGTTGGCATATTTGTGTCAATTGGTGACCAGAAGATAGGGGAGTTGGATTGAGAGGAATTGGGTTTCGAAAGGATACCCGATGGTGGCGATATAATTGCCAAAGAACCAGGGACTATCGAAGGGGGCAACCCTGAAGAAGTGTGGAGTTCTGGGATGGTATCAAAAACTAAAGGTAGTGTCGATTGGACGTCCTGAGTGGTTGTGATACAGGACATGGCGGTGGTCATCGTCGGAAGCATTGAGCCAGTGCCGGATTGGAATTGAAGTGACATTGAAGCCCAGTCGATTGTCAGGTTTGTGGTTCTTAGCCAGGGGAGACCTAGGACAATTGGGGCCGATGGATGAAGTTGAGTAATGAGAAGTGATAGAGATTGAGATGACGAATCAGGAAAAGAGATAGTAGTTTTGATGTATTCGTGGATAAAACCGCTAGTGGCAGGTTTTCCATCGAATAGACATAGAGAGACTGGTTGAGAAAGAGATTGTTGGGCCGTTGGAAGTTGTGTCGCTAATTGTGTGTCAATAAAATTTGATGTTGCTCCGGAGTCTGTGAGAGTAGGTACAGGATCAGAATGATCAGAGAGAGTTAGATGAATGATGAATGAAACGTTGGATTGAGATACAAGTCCTAACCGTAGTTGTACAGAGGGAATTGTGTGCAGGTGTGCCATGCAACCCATTGTGCACATGTTGGATGGATCACTGATTAGTTTTCCACTGAGGATTGAGGTTCCTCATCTATAATCTCTTCGATTGTTGCCGATTGAGGTTCTGCAGAAATGGTGAAGGTGGCTCATCCTGACGCTTGTTGTGGGCTCTTTGCATAGATACAGTGCGACTGTGATGGTCAGGTTTTTCTCCACAATAAATACACAAGCCTTTTGCTTTACAGTGCTCCTTCTCAGTGTCAGTCAAATGACCGGTGTTATCGAGCACACTACTGAGGTCTTTTCGATCTGTTGTTCCTCCTTGCGATGGTTTTGATTTTTTGCTAGAGTAATTGTTGCCTCTTTGTTCAAATGGCTTGTGTTCAGGTTCCTTTGTGTATGTTGAAGTGCTTCCAGCATGGCGAGCTGATGTAGTGTGACAGGTCTTCTTGTTCTGGTGAGCCCAGTAGTGATTGTCACATTCCAGGGCTTGTTGCTTGAGGGTGTCGAGGGTTGTTGCTTGTGGTAGCAACAGAAGATGGTCTTTGATGTGTTTGGCAAGACCTTCGTAGAACACATCGTAAAGAGTGGGGTCATTCCAACCTGTATGAGGAGCATGTTCAGCAAATTTGATCATGTATTTATTCACGTGATGATTATCCTTCATTCTGAGCTGTCGGATTGATCATTGGGCAGACGGAGCGAGGTCGGGTTGTCCAAATGATTGGTTGAGAGCGATAGTGAATCCATCCCAGTTGGTTCGGATGGTTGTTTTGGGTGATGCAGTGAGGTGGGGAAGCCACCAATCGAGAGTGATCCTGGAGAGATAGGAGGCTGCATGTGCAACACGTTGGTGATCAGTTGAAAACTTTCGAGGTTTGTTGTCAAAAGCCATAATGCACTGAGCAATAAATGCTCGGATAGATCCTGGTTTGGTACCGTCAAAGTGGGTTGGTTTACTGATTTCAGAATCGGTTTCATGTTGTGATTGTGTCATTACATAGTAAGGGATGCCATAAGGTTGGTACCAGGGACCGTTCGCTGGTCCCCCATGTGGTGGTGGTCCTCCGAAGGGATTGCCAGGAGGTCCGCTGAAAGGTGGTCCAGGTGGTGATCCTCCAAAGGGATTGCCAGGAAGTCCGCTGAAGGGTGCTACAGGTGGTCCTCCAAAGGGAGGGGGTCCGCCAGGAGGCCCAGGAGGTGGTCTGCTAGGAAATCCTGGAAGAGGTGGTTGTCCTGGGTGTCCCAAAGGGGGTCCAGGAGGCAGAGATTGAGGTTGCGATGGTGTCAACACATTTTGGCAATGCAACGTAGTCGAGACTGTTGGACTAGGCGGCAGAGCAGAAGGAGGCATTCTTGGAAAGCCTTGCCATTGTCTGCTGTTGAAAGCAGGTGGGTTGCCTCTAAAAGTTAGACTGTTGAATGGTGAAGGTGACATATGAGAGGGACTTGGGTGTTCCATTGCTGGCATCGTTGGGTGAGCAGTCGGTGGTCACGGAAGTGGGGTTGCTGTTGGATCGATGGGAGGTCGATGAAGTTGAGCAAACAGTGGTTGGAGAGTGATTGGTGGTCTATGTTGCATATATGCGGTTCCAGTACAAGGACAAGGAGATCCGTATTCATGCATTCTGGAAGTAGTGCTAGGCCGAAAGATATTTGATGCCACTGCTGTATAAGGGTGATTGATTGCTTGTCAAGTTGGTGTATAGAGTTCTGAATCTGACCATGCGGGTGTCGGGATTGGTGGATGTGAGGAGGATGAGAGCGATGACAAGGTTGCTGATGGAGGTGGTAACTGTGTTGGTTGATTATCAATAGGTTCTATAGTGACACCAGCCCTTTGTGCTTGCGTACGAGCTTGTACTAGTCGTGCTCAAGTCACGACAAGATGTCTCCACTGATCGCTTATCAGTGCTTCAGTCTGGTGAAGATTCTCACTAAGTTGTTGAGGTTCAGCTTCCTCTTGTCCCATTGTCCAAGGCAATACCGACATCGATTGATGTGGGAATGATGACATGTGTGGAGGGAGGTCTGGAATAAAACCTGGTGTAAGATATGTGCCAGATTGGTGCTGTTGGGATGCTGTCAGATCAATCTGCAGGAAAGAAGTTGATCCACCTCTACTTGGTAAAGGTAGTGGTGTGATGGCAGGCCCTTGGGAACGAGTTCAGATACGATCAATAGGGGAGTGTTGGGGGTGACCCGATGAGTTGATTGTTCTATCCGACATACTTGAAAGAGAGAAACTAGGAGAAGGATTTCGACTAGTAGGTGTTAGTTCTATTACACTGTCAAAAACCGCCTTTGGCCTGTTATCTTTGACAGAACAAAGTCAGTAACAACAAATGTGGTTAGGGAACCCTTCTGACGAAGTCGAAAGTGTTAGTGACGGTGTATGCAAAGTGTACAGACTGAGACAGCAAGGGGAATGGTGCCGTGATGGTGCCTACTTGTCGAAACTGGGATAGAGAAGGAATTTGAAAGAAGAAAACAGAGTTTACTTAGCTGACAAAGTTCTGGCAATGCCAGCAACATTTATCTTTAAGAATGAAGAGGGATAGATAAGAGGATGATGAGTTCAGAATAGTTGTTAGACTTGTCATATGACTTAGATGTGTAGACGACACCAAGTGAGGGGGAAGACTTATGATAATAGAACTAAAGAGATACATGTATTCTATCCTACTGTTTTATACTAGGTGTATTCACCGAAATCGGATAGAGACTATGTGGACTATATGCTAAATGGAGGTACTATCTCGAATGCATCCGTATAGCTCTTGTAGTTGTTGATGTGAATAGCTACTGATATTGGAGCCGCATGTATTGACGATCGGTTGTTAGGTTGGGTGATCCGACCTTGGCCACAAATATAACTAGTGTTGCTAGTGTCAGTGAGACATAGAGAATGTGGTGACAGTGATCAGTGTTGTTAAGTGTTGAATCATGACACCAGTGTGATATCGAACTAGCAGAAGAGAGAGATTTGGAATCATTTGGGACTGTTCTGTTGCCTGGAATGTACAGCCCTCCTATCCACGTTGTGCCCAAACCTCACAGTGACAAGTTTCGGCTTATCAACACTCATGGCACTGGACCACATGCCCTCAATTTATGAATCTCGAAAGTCGATGGCCAAATACATCTTGACAACCTTCAAGATTTTGGAGCCATTTTGTGTCATGTTCTCCATCAACATGGCCGAGCTCCTGCATGGCTATGGAAATCAGATGTCTCTGCAGCTTATTGATGGATGCCTGCTAGCCTGTATTGGCAGATGAAACAGATAGTGACCATTGATGGCCAACATCACATCAACCGATGCCTTGTTTTTGGGAGTCATACCTCTCCTCACATCTGGTGCACCTTTTTGGGTCTAGTCATTTGGATTGCAATCCATGTTTGTTCAATTACTGACATTTTGCATTATATGGACGATTCTTGGTCTTATGATATGGGAGAAGAGCTTGTCTACTATGCTCCTTATGACTCATCATATCCACAGAAGCAGGTGATGTTGCTGTGCTTGTGGGATGACTTAAGTTTACCACATTCAAAAGACAAACAAGTATATGGTCGTACCTTAGAGATAATTGGGTTGCTGGTTGATCCATCATTGATGATGATTACCATGGTCAGCAAACGCAAGGATGAACTGGTTGCTGCTATTTGTGGTTTTGTGGACACATCAGTTGTTAGGCACCCCCTGCTTTTGGAGTGACAGCGGATGTTGGGGTGGATTAATTGGGCTCTAAATGTTTTCCCACTCCTCAAGCCTGGCCTGCAATCAGCTTACTCGAAGATTAGTGGTAAATCTCACTCCCGCACCCCTATTTTCTTGAACCATGCTGTCATCCGGTGACAAGCATGATACTTGACAGCGCCTACTACTCCATAAAAGACACTCACTGCACACATGCCTATCTTCATCAGCTTTCGCCAGACCATCATCTGCTGTGCTACCTCCAGTCCACCAGACACATCATCACCACACTCATTCCATCTTCATCAATTCTATTTTCAATATGCCATCCAGCATTGCCGCCACCACATCCCATGAATTGTTTCAGATGACCGCTGTCAGTTTACTTTCAGAAATGAATCCAAAAGACAGTGGGTAGCGGTGTCGTCATTGCACGGCTACTTACACTGGATTTGTAAATAGGTAGTCCAAAAAGGATCGTTTTTTGATTTCTTTTTACAACCTAATAAGTAACCGATTATCAAAACTTTTTAGAGTACTTTTAGAGTATATAAAATGATTAAAAGAGTGGAAAAAAGATGATACTTTAGAACCTATTTAAAACCAAGAAAAGACAACTTTTACAGTTACTTTTGGTTCTAACAGGAATGTAAAAACACCGTACTTTAGTTGTTCATTTAAGTAATAAAGAGTGTAAAATGTAGGTAAAGGGTACGGATATTAACCACTTTATACATAGTCTAAAAGTCCAGGCTTTTTGAACTATTTTTTCGTCGTAAAAACCCTCTAAAAAGTTGGTCTTGTCACTTACTTATTAGACATTCCTTTTTCGTAAAAATAGTGTAAAAAATGTGAGTTTTAGACGAGTACGGG
>MU134361.1:143146-192221 GCA_015039355.1 Ramaria rubella
CGATAGTCGTCGTTGTTTCCATCTTGTTTCTGCTTCTACTCCTGCATCGTCACTACTACTACTACTGCATTAGACTACTGCATTCGCTTTTGCTCTACGTTGCCGTTCACAGTGCACTAACTGTTTCGACCGGAACTGCATCTACATCTTCATCATCATCTGAATCTTCTGAATCTGAACTCTGAATCTGCTCACTTAGGTTGACTTTCTCCACTTAACCCCATGTGATTCCACTTTGTCCGGAATATATGTACTCGTCTTGTTGTTTGCTACGCTCATACGGTATGTTGCTACAGCAGCTGTCGTCTGTCCTCTTTACTGATTGTCTCTCTCCGTCTTTTGGTTTTATCCTTCCACCAAACATTACCTTACCTCTTTACTCAGTCCACCAGCTTCTTTACTTCCCTTTACACCGTCGCTTAAACTTTATCTTCGGTCTTTATCTTATCTTCACTCAGTGTCTGTTATCTGCTACACCTTGTTAACCTTTATCTTCATGTTTCTTTCTTCGTTCACTCAGTCCACTACTTTTACTCAGTATCGGCAGGTTATCCTAAGGTCAACGAACAGTTTATAGGGCTTCCCCTCATTCACTCAATGAACTGAACTTCTGCTAAGTCTTTGTAAACTTGGTTAGTGTTGTGAACCTATGTTTAAAGGAGGTCTCTCCCTTACTTCTACTCAGGACAAAGCGCACTGAGCTGAACACCAGTGTAAGTAGCTGTGCAACGACGACACTGCTACCCACTGTCTTTTGGATCCATTTCCGAAAGTAAACCAACACCGGGATCTGGGTTGGGTCACTTCAGCGATTGAGGATGCTGATGGAGTAGACATGCTCAACGCAACAGTGTGGTACCCTGGTGATGCAGATCTTCACATTTTTTGTGATGCAACCTTGACTCACCTTGCTTTTTACTGTCTGGCACGCAATGCTGCCTTTTGTTCTACCACATCGGCTGACACCCCATGCTCATCCATCTTTTTCTTTGAAGCCTTAGCTGTTGTATCTGCCTTGACATGGGCTTCTCAACTGGACCCACCTCCTCGTCGCCTGATCATTCATTCTGACTCACTCAATACCATGGAGATGTTTCATTCTTTGAGAACACTGGATGGCTACAATGATTTGTTACTATATTCTGTGCGCATTTTGCTTCTTTCCAAAATTTCTCCCCAAGTAGCTCACATCTCTGGGGATGAAAGCATCATCGCTGATGCACTTTTGAGGATGTTGCTTGATGTTGCACTATCCCTTCATCTGAACCTTGCTATTAGGTTCTTTCAACCCCCTTGGGATGCGATGGGGGCTGTGGAGTTATGATGCATGCTCCCACAAAGTCTAGGCAACCTCAGCAAGACGCCTGGACTCGTGAGCGGCCCCTTTGGGAGCGCGCCATCCCTCTTGGTCACGCTATTGACCTGTCGACCATACAAACTTATAATTCACATTTACATTCCTACCTTAACTTTGTCAAACTCCATGGTTTTCCTGTTGAACCTTCCATTGACACTCTCAGCTTCTACATTGTATACATGTGTCATCACATCAAGCCACAATCTGTTGGCTCTTACCTATCAGGCATTTGAAATATGCTTGAACCTCACTTTCCTAATATCTGTGACCTCCGAAAAAATCAACTCATTGTTCATACTCTCAATGGCATGAAGAAGCTTTGGGGGTCACACCCTCCCGTTTGCAAGCAGCCAATTTCTGAGTCTGACTTATTTAGCTTGCTCGACCACTACACATTCCCCTCACATAACAGCGTCCTTTTCCTCACAATGCTCCTCACTGGTTTCCATGCTTTGTTGCACACAGCAGAGTTCACACAACCTGATAGTCCTTCGAAATGTGACTCTTGGAAGTGTGTGCTGTGACACTCACTTTCCTTTGTACAGGACCACTTCACCTTCCTGCTCCCTTATCACAAGGCAGACCATTTCTTGGAAGGGAACACTATCATGGTTCACAGGTGCTCTATGTCACATTGTCTGTGCCCTGTTGCCGCTATGCATTCTTACGCAGCTGCTCGTGACTTGCTTTTCCCTTACCATCCTGAAATGTAGTTGACTTCAGCTGTTACCATGCCTACGTATTCTTGGTTTGTTTCCCACCTGCATGCTGTGCTCAACTGTAATATTGGTGGTCACTCTATTCATTCAGGTGGCACAACAGCACTTGCCCTTGCTGGCATACCTGATTCAGTGATTCAGGCAAAGGGTCGCTGGTTCTCCAATACCTTTTGTATCTACATGTGTAAGCACCCTGTCTTGCTGCAGGCTCTGCTTCACGGTTAGTCTTTCAACATCTCTGTTTGAGTTGCTTTTCCTTCTTTTTATCACCACCACCTTCCCCTCCTCTCTCCCTTTTTTCAGGTGTTTCTTAGAGTGCCGTTCCTAGCTCCTATACACACACACTTGACGCCTCTCAGTGTCATATACCTGTACCTGATCACTCCTTCACCTGCACGTTGGCTTAGGATGAGATTCGTCTGAGTTTAGGGGAGGTACGAACTTACACCCAGCAAATCTCAGACGTGCTTTCTATGCCCTTCATTTTTCCTTCGCACTTTCTTTCCCTGCCTCCTTTACTCGCTAGTAGGCTGGCCTGAGCTGCCTCGGTTTTTTCGGACTCGCTGATGAACCATGTGTAGTACTGGTGGTGCGAGTCCCAGGTGTGATATAGTGTTTTCAGAGCTACGGTCATTGTTCCCTGGGTTGGACCCTCCATCCGTTTTTAGTCTCGCGAGGTTCTAGTCCATTTTTCCCTTTACACCTTTGCCTAGCTTCCCTGACCTGCAGGTCTGTTGTTTTTCACTGAGTCGCCACTGCGCCATTTCTAACCTACCTGCAGCTGCCTGTAGTTTTTCTTGCTTGCCCACCCTCCTCTCCCTGTTGTCTCCTTTTTTGTGTTCTTGCCTCTTATTTTTGTCACTTCCCCTTTTTGTATGTCTCATGCAGTCATGCTTTTTCCCCACTAGGGTTTTTTAATGCAGCTGTCGCTATTGTCCATAGTTGTATTACTGTTCCATAGGTAGAGTGCCACTCCTAGCTCCTATACATGCATGCTTGATGCCTCTGCAGCCTCTCGGCGTCATATACCTGTACCCACTTGCTCCTTCACCTGTGCTCATTGGCTTGGGATGAGATTCATGTGCTCCTACCATGTATGTGGTCATGCCTTGGTTTACTCCTCAACATCTATGACAATGTCAATCATACTCAGAAGATTTGCAACAATGTGTTATCTACCAGCAGTTCCTCCTGGGGAAGAAGATTAGTGATATTGCTCTTGATCTGAACATGTTGCAGCATGTTGTTGAATGTATCATCCAGATGTGGTACAGTATTGGTGAAGTCATGGTACAGAAACCTGGGAGGAAAGGTAATCAAAGAAGAATCATGACACCAGAAGAAATAACAGTAAGCTTCTAGTTATCTTTGCATTGTAAGACATTCACACTGATCATAATCATGGAGTTTCTCATCCAACTCACTGTGCAATTCCCAGACCTATAGCTAGATGAAATCCAGAGTATCTTACAGTGATTAAATGGGATTGTAGTGGGCATTAGTACCATATGGGATACACTAATGGAACTTGGATTGACATGCAAAAGGGTATGTTTTTGCCTGTTCTATGATCAATTTTTCTTTCTCAGACATTCTACAGCTGTCCAAAGTTGCTGTAGAGCATACTAAAAGCTCATGGGACCTCTACTGCTTTCACATTGGCCATGAGAGTCCTGACTGCATTGTCTTTATTGATGAGAGTCATATTGACTGTTGGACAACTTACCAGATCAATGGGTGGGTAAAAAAAGGGAAGAGAGTGACAGCATAAGCTAGGTTTGTCTGTGGAACTGGGTGAGTGAAAATCTCATTGCACAGTGGCAGGATATTCATTTGTATAGCTATTCTCTTCTACCTGCCATATGTAGTGAAGGGATTATCTACTCAGCTGTACGTGAAGGTGGATATGATGGCACATTCTTCAGTTGCTTCATTTGAAACCTTGTGCCCTATATGAACCAATGGCCTGCCCTGCATAGTGTCCTCATCATGGACAACTGTGGTATCCCCCATGGGGATGAAGTGGCTGCAATCTGTGCAGAACAGTATGTTTTTTTTACTTCAATGTTTTTCTGCTATCTGTGAGGCTAAAATACTGTGAAGTGGTGTTTGGCTATATTATTTACCTCCATATTCACCAGACCTTAACCCTATTGAAGAATCATTCACTTATCTGAAGGCCTACCTATGTCACCATGGTTCCATTTTTTGTAATGCTGTTGATTCAAAGAACAGTGCCACTGTCCTTTTATTTCTCCATACCCCTCGCTTCAATTACTCCAGAACATGCTCAAGGTTGGATGACCCATTCAGGGTATTTGTAAGTTGTGGAAGTGAGCATTAGGTTATTTTTCAGTGTTGTAGTACTGTCATGTTGCCACAATAGTAGGGTGAATGTATGGTTACCGATTAGACGAAATACTCTGTTTAGACAACAATACAGCTTACAGAGATGGTCAATAAAATCTATATTGCATGTGTGTTAAAAAATACTGAGCACTCTAACTCTATTCATGCCTGCACCTCTTTGGATTCCTTCACTTGTCCCCAATGGCATTTGCTACAAAGTCAAATGCTTTCCCTGTGACTTCCAGTTGCTCCATCACAAACAACAAGTCAACCATCTTGAGGCCAAACCCACTCTTGAGATTATCCAGGGACAACCACACAATGCTGGATATTGGTAACTTGAGAGAATCCTCAGCATTGAATTTCTCTCAGAAAAGGTTCCATCTTGAGGTTCCATCTTGTGTAAGTCTAGGGCTGTCCAATTAAGATTATATCAAAAAATCTGCCATAATTTATGATAATTGCAATGGTTATAGGCCCTCAGAGGTATATATTTAATTATACCCTTATCATATTTTAATATAACAATATGATAATTGTATTTAATTGTATTTAATTCTTATAACTGGATATTTACTCCTTCCAGGTATTCTATCCCCTCCCTGAAACCTTTCTTAAGGTCTTCCTTTGCAACAATGGTCTTGGACACTGTGTAAGCTCTTAGTGATGATCGTGTATTGGATATGGTTGCCTTACTACTGGACCAAAGTCATTTAAGTCCATGGCTGATCCACCACCTCTTATGGGCCATCATCATTGTCCTAATTGAAGTCATTGAAGTATCTTTCAATTGGTCCATCTTTGGTACCTTTGTGAAGTGTGCTCAGAAGAGATAAGAGTTTTGTCTTGAGAGTGTTCAAATTTTCATCCATTTTTGCCCACCGTCCCAGGGCCAGGGACATCTGCCATTGTGGGAATGGAGGTAAATTCATAAATTTGAGCCTCTATATATATGTATTGGAACTAATTAAGGCATGACACAGATGCATCTGCAGATTCACCCACATCCGTATCACAGGTATTTCAAATTCTGCAGACCATACCTGCACCCGCATGGGTATTTTAGCACCGGATACCCAGACCTGTGGGTGAAAACCTGCAGGTATTACAGATACTTGCAGGTTTTTTCTCATATAAAAATTTAAAATAAATATATTTACATTTGTTAGCCATTGTAATAGAAGTGCAATGAAAATTTGAGATTGGGAGCCATATATTACATCAAAGAAACAAAAATATTACAGACAATCTGGCAGAGTGGCATAGGGGTGCTTGTGTGGTGGGGGTGGCGAGTTCCTTAGTGGTCACCTGCACATGTCAGCTGGTGTCTCAGCATGCTCACTGAGCTCATCTTCATCCTTGGTGTCGACCTGTTCTTTGAGGAAGCAGAAGATGTCATTGAGGACGAAGTAGCTGTTGGGCTGCTCGGTGAGAAAGAAAGTCTCTGCACGTTTGCACCATAGCGTAGTACTGTAGCACAAACTGCCATCCAACCCCTGAGGGGATAACATTGGTGTGGATCGAAGTTGACATGGAGCTGTCAGGATTAGAACTAGAGGTAGACAGTGTCATTGTTAGGGACATTGAAGCTGGTGTGGACAGTGAGTGCTTTGTGGGACAATGTGGGGGTGGAGGGAGGATGTACATGTTCTAGGACCAGGTGGCTTATGATGGGGGGATATCGAGTTGATGGGTGGGCAGCGGCAACTGTTTTTGAAGGGGGATGACATTGAAGGATGTGGATGGTGAAGAGGAGAATGGGCTTAAGCACGGATGCCACAGTGTTGGAGAGTAACTTAGCTGGATGAATCCGTGGATTCATATTAGAGCATTATTGAAAAGTATAGGTGAATGACAACTTACATTTTATTTCTTTTCACAAGGAATGGCACATCAGCACACTTGAAAGGTAGCCCAGTTTTCGGTATCAGGAGCTTTTTGGAAATAATATCAATGAGCTATGAAGGGAATTGACTTGTTTACACAGCAAGACTTCCTGTTCTGCCTGGAATTATGCTTGCGGTGACAAGCATGATACTCGACAGCGCCTACTACACTACAAAAGACACTCCCTGCACACGCGCCTATCATCATCAGCTTTCGCCAGACCATCATCTGCTGTGCTACCTCCAGTCCGCTAGACATATCATCTCCACACTCATTCTATTTTCATCAATTCTATTTTCAATATGCCATCCAGCATTGCCGCCACCACGTCCCATGATTCATTTCAGATGACCGCCAAGCTAGACATACACGTTGGACCACGTGTTGAACTTCCTAGTCGATGTTCTCCCCTTGATGTTCATTTGTCCAGTCCTCCTCCACAAGTCGCACATCGTCGGTATTATCCCCTATATGTCGAATCTCCTGAAGGCCCATACCGAATATTCCCCTCATATCCTCCTTATCACATTCACGATTGCGTATGGGTATTCGATCAAACCTTCCATGCTCCCTTCTACGTCATCGGTTTTGACCCAAACTTCGAACCAGTGAATGGTTGGCATTGTATCGTCCTCAGGAATAACTGGTACATCAAAGAGCACGGACCAGGAACAGAGATTTGCTACGGTTATGTGCCTAAGGACTTCGTCAAGAAGGGCTCGTCTTTGTTCCCTCTCTGGAGGAAATTCGTATCCAAGTGTCGTGATTGGTTCACATGTTTCTGAGTCGTCATCAAGTCACATGACTCACTTACTCATCTTCGGAGATATTTGACAAGCAACTGGAATCCTATTGGACGGCTATGACTCATTTTCATCACCTGACTCACTCGCTTCTTGGCTGTACTTCTATTTCCAATTGTTCCACATGGTCTATTGTCTATGACTCACTTCTATTCTATTTCTGGCTTCTATTTCAAATTCGCTGCCATATTTCCCTTCATTTCTTCGACCACCTGACTCATTTTTCCATTTCCTTACAAACCACCTTCCTATTTTGGTTTTCTGCCTCTCGCCGTTAGTCATTTCTCCTGTCTGCTGTCGACGACATCGTTGTATGGCATACTCGCATCGTTTGTTGTTCTGCTCATGTATATAAGGCCTGTTTTGCCTTAGTGTACCCCAATTCACCTCTTTCAGTTGGATTCACTCGTCTAAGTCTCAAGTCTAAGTCTTCTAAGTCTACTACTACTACTACGTCTACGTCAAGGCCAGCTTTGTCAATCACGTGACATTTGCTGTTGTATCTCGTCTACGCTTACGTCAGCGTATTACATCATCATCATCATCACTGCTACGTCATCATCTTCGTCCTTGTTCTATTTTTGTTGCTGCTGATAGCAAAGCGCACTGAGCCGAACACCAGTGTAAGTAGCCGTGCAACGACGACACCGCTACCCACTGTCTTTTGGATTCATTTCCGAAAGTAAACCGACAGCAGCTCTTGAAGATTGTTATTGAAGAGAATATGAATATGTGAATGAAGGTAGCTTTCAAGGTATCAGGAGCTTGTTGGCAATAATATCAATGAGCTATGAAAGAAATTGATGTTTATGCAGCAAGACTTACCTGTTTGGATTACAGTTGTGGCTCTCCAAGGCATTATCAACAGTGGGTAGGTCAACATCATGATGCACTCGGTCAGGATAATGGCAGTAAGCATCTCACCCCCAAGGGTCATTCAGCATAGCCTGGATGTGGACCAAGGATAGCAATACAGGCAGCAAGGTCATCCATTCCAGCAAGCATGACATTGCTAGTGTGCTTGATTCTGTTGACGAGAGATTAAGGGCATTGAACCATTAGAGTTATCTGGAGATATGATCAAGGTTCTGAAGTCCCTAAGCAATGAAAAAAACACTAACCATACATAGACTTGATAGCAGAGTCATTGACATTGATGTAGACTCAGTTAAGCTTGCCAGCATAGAGGGTGCACTGGTACAGTTGGTGAACAGCCTCTGTATGGACACTCTATGAGATCACATCAACAAGATAATAAGACCAGCACTTACCAGGTATCTGTGTTATGAACTAGATCTCCTCTCATCAGGATGTCGGAATAGTGGAGTATCGGAATGTCAGGGTTTGGGATTTGGGGTTGTAAATGTACAAACGTCCGCTTCAACTTATAGGTTGCACCCTCTTGGATCCTTTGTGTCCTGGTATTTCAGAAGATTGGAATGTCAGAGAAGTCGGAGGAGTCAGAGAATGGAAGGATGAATAAGACTTAAAGACTGAGTGAGAAGATACTGAGTTAGTGTTGCTGCAGCTCGGCTAGCTGGCTTAATGGCTAGCCAAGCCACGGCTACAGCTCGAAAAGCCAGGGTCAAAACCCCGAGCTGTAGCTGAAGCTTCAGCTAGTCGCAGCTTCAACTGGCTAGCCAGCTTGTGGCTAGTAGTTGGCTAGCTGCAGCTAGCCGAAGCTGAGCACCAGCATTGGGAATGTTGGCTGCCAGCCAATGTTGCCAACGCTCGACCAGCATTGGCTGCACTGGCGGTTGCCAAAATGTGTCGGTTTGGCGACCGCTGGTGCATCAGCAAGGCACTCACAGTTATTACTGCGAGTGCCTTGTGCTCTATGCCATCCACATGGATGGCATAGAGCACCAGCGTTGGCAACATTGGCTGCCAGCCAACATTGCCAATGCTCAACAGTGCTGCAATGGCTGCACTGGTGGTCGCCGAAATGTGTTGGTTCAGCAACCGCTGGTGCACCAGCAAGGCACTCACACTTATTACTGCGAGTGCCTTGTGCTCTATGCCATCCACATGGATGGCATAGAGCACAAATGTTGGGAACATTGGCTGGAGTCAACATACCCAACGCTCGACCTCTGGCTGCACCGGCAGTTGCCAAACTGAGTCAGTTCGGCAACCGCTGGTGCACCAGGACTGTGGGGCTCGCAGTCATTGCCACAGTCGATGGTGACAGTGTGGTGGGTGCTGTCACAATGGTAGCTTTCTTACGGCTCGCACCAGCTTCAAATCGAGGTCTAATCTCGAGCTGAAGCCCGAGCTGGAAGAAAGCTGAAGCTTTGGCTCAGCTAGCTGAGCCGAAGCAACGGTCCAGCTCTGGCTTAAGAGCCGGCTTAAAGCCAGACCGCAGCAACACCATACTGAGTCAAGGTGAATCAATATTTGAACTGAGGAACGAAGTACATGCAGGAGTCATATATAACAAATAGATACAGTCTGAGTTGGAAAGACATGAAGTGCAGAAATCCGAAATGGAATGAATACAGGATCAGAAGTAAGGATGAATATGGACATAAGACCGAAGATGTAGATCTTGATAGAAAATGACTAAAAATAGATGAACAGGGGATAAGTAGAACAGATGGAAGAAAACATATTGGAATTATATATCAGAATGTGTTGGAGAAAAGCAGAAAAGTTAGGAATGAATCTGGGTTCTAACAGTATCCCATATTGCATGTACTTCTCGTGGATGGCCCACTAGTGGGTGGGTCTTCGTCATTGTTGTCATCAAGGTCGATGGTAGGAATGCGAGCACATCATGTGACACTACGTTCGGCCACTGGCAGGGTCATTACTCAATGTAAGTATTATATGTATCAAAACTATGTAGTTTAAAAATTTTTATGCATGAATACCTGTATGAACACCTGTGAGTCCCACAGGCCATACCTGCACCTGTGCCTTATCCATGGGAAACAGGCATCTGAATCCATGAATGCAAAACCTGCAGGTTTCCCACAGATGAACCTGCAAAAAACCCATGGGTTATCTGCACTCATGTCATGCCTTAATTTGCAGTTGTTGGGAGTGATTGTAGGAGAAACATTGCTAGGAAGATGTCATCAATGGGTTTCTTCAGTGAGGTCAATTTTGAGTTTATGGCTGAAAAATGTGAGATATGTTCTTCTATGCCAGAAACCCCATCCTAATGAAGGCCAGTGAGTTCCACAAAGTTGTAGAAAGTGTTTATGCCTATGTTTACCTCTCAGTGCATCATTACAAGCTTTCTGTACATCTTTTTCGCTGTGGTCATAGGGGCCAGTGGTCCTAGTCCTTCAGCTTCTAAGCATAATGCAAGCCAATCGTCAATCCAATCCATAATTATCCCTCATGCTTTGCAATCGTGTGTTTGCCAATCATCTTGCGTGCTTTGACTCAAGGTTGATTGGGAGGGTGTGCTGATTGGGGGTGTAGTGGCTGTGGATGGTAGATCGGACCCTGTGACAACCCCTAAGACTTTTTCTTTTGCTAGGGCTCCAGGTAAACATAACATCCATAGTTGGAAGTTGTCAGGACCAGTGAGTATGATTTTGCTTCATATGAGCTAGATGGCATGGCGTATTTGAGGGGAGTGATGTGTGTCACAAATTGATTTCTTTTAGCGTAATTTGGTGCACAGGGCCCATAACCTGACAAGAATCTTTGTTCAGATAATGGATTATTGTCGTTGGTTTTCTAAAATTGTTACGATTACTAATCTACTAATAACATTTTAACTCTTCCCACCTGTCTGATAAACCAACAATGAGAAATGCCATGAAAACCCATGATATGACAGGTAAGCTCATTCCAAGTCCTCTTCTTTCCTACTCCTGACATCTTGCATTCACCCTTGCTCACCCTCATCTTCTCAGGGCTCTCAGGGCACTCACTCATGGCCTTGGCTTTATGTTCTGTGAAAGCACTGCTTGCAGCACATTCCCTTCCTTGACAGCCTTTGAGGGGGAGTCAACATCCTCATGGGCTCTCTCCATCAATGCAGACCCAGCTCCGTGCCTCCTCTTGGAGGGTTGTTCTGGGTTAGAAGGTTGTTTATAACTTTATCCAAATGTGCATTTAATTTAATTTGTATTATAAACAACACACATAAAAGCTTTGTTTCTGAATATACATGGACACTCTGAATAAAGTAGAACCTTTAGTAGTTCTATGTTTATGTTGTATTTAAATATCTGTTATGTACATTCAGGATTTTTTGGATGAGTGTGTATAAGAGATACATATCATCTCAGTTCAGATATGTTAGAATATAGAAGCCCTACAACAATGTTTTGCAAGTATAAATTAACAATGATAATATAGAGTGCAACTAGAGATGTGTATCATAGTATGTTAGACATACAATAAAAGTTATGGCTACATTGAGATAGGCCTGTGGAATAAAATGTGTATCATTAGTAAAAGAAAGATATTGTAAAAAAGGGTTAAAAACTTAAATTGTACATGTGTATCAATAGTTAGTGTAAACATTAAAATGGATGTAAAGCTATTAATTCTGATGTGTGATTGAGATAATGTACATTTAGTCTGCTTGTTTGTGACCTCAATACATGTGAATGACCCTCTACTAGGGACTTTTTAAAAAAATGGGCTACTATGTGGAGCTTGAGTTAAATTAGGATGTGCAATTTGTAGTCTACAATAACATAAAATAATGTTCTCCAAAAATACTACCTGACTATTTTTGAACTGTTGGGATTTGCCTGTTTGCTTAGGGGGGGTCACTATGACCTCCCTTCATTTCCCATGCCATTCATGGACCTGTTCTATTCACACCATATTTCCTCCTTGTATTTTCTCATGTAATAAATAGACATTTTCTAATCTTATGTAAGCTGAAAAGCTCCAACCTCTCTCCCAAGGCTGTGAGCAAGGATATAGAGGAGTATAATTGAATAAAATCATGTTTTATATTTAGACAGATTTGTCAAATCTACTCAATGCCAATACTTCTTCACATCACCTTTTACTACATCCCATGCCTCATTGAGGGCCTGTACAACACTTGTTAGGAGTGGACCTTTTTCAAGGTCAATGAGATTCTAGATCCAACAAATACCACATGTAAGTAAACAGATGACCCAAAATGATGCAGCGAAAAAAAAGAAGGGGAGGGGGGGGGGGTTGATTAACCTGTTCAATGTGTGTAACACTTGATGCACCAATTATAACAGCGTCTCCGTGTTCCCTATGAATTGGAAAATAACTCAATGAAAGTTAGAGTATAAAGGTATGACATACTTCTTGAGCGCGCTATGGTGGCTCATCCACCGCAACGCTGCCTGTTAGTTCCCAGAAACCGCTGTTTAGTGACATAGTGACATAGAGGTTTCAGTATAAGTCCAGCGCACTGGGACGCACCTCCGCCACCGTCAGACCCTCCTTTTCCACCGCCAGTTTGACGATTTCCAGAGCCTTGAAGTATTGTTCGTTCCAGTAGCGAGCACTGCGCATAGGTAATATTTCAGACCATCGGCCGATGACGGGGAAAGTAGAAATAAGATACAAATACTTACCGGTAGTTGCGGGATTGGTTCGTGCCCCTACTCGTATCGAAGCGGGAGCCGGGGTCGGGGATCGTATCGGTGCCTGTGTATCTGCCTGGATGCATGCACACGCGCAAAATCAGCAAAGGAGATAGAGGCGGAGATGGAGATGTCGCGCTCACCTGTAAAGAAACCTCCCCCGAGGGGATTATACTCGTAAAAGCTAATTCCAACTGTCACCACGGCGTCAACCTCGACTTCACTCATGGGAAGCGATAACATGAGGATGGAGACACACATTTGCGAAGGCAAGGGAAGAGCTCTGGTTCTGCAGCGCGGTGGATGGCGTTGTAGAGTCCCTGGTAGACGGTTGGCTGGATCCAGCCGTTGGCGCGGCAGAGGGTGACGATTTCTGCGACTTCCCAACTGTTCATGGGGAGATGTTAGAAATTGAGGAAATATGGGCCGGAGGGAACTTACGAGGTATAGTTTGAGATACCAAGCTGAAGGGGTGGGAGTTAGTTGGTCAGGACATGGGGAGGAACGGACGTGCCTTGTTGAATCTGCCTTCTTTGTGGAGCTCGTTTGTCGTTTTGAATGTTACTTCCCAAGGAGTGGACCTACGCGTCCAGATGAGCGGATCAGCGTCGCGCGTACTGAAGCATTCTACCTGTCCGGCCCGTGGAGATACCACAGCTCGAGTTTGTCGGCTTTGAGCGCTGTGAGGGAGCGCTGGAGACCTTCGCGGAGGCCCTAGCGCATCATCAATAAGAATGAAAGCTGATATGAAGTTGGAAATGAACCTCGGGAGTGTGTTTGATAGACCCGCCGGGATAGAGCTTCGTCTCGACGATGAGGCCACGTTTTTGCCATCCAATCTCCCCTAAGAATTCTTCAGAAGTGCCGCCTGTGTAGCCTCGTGCCGTGTCGACCTTCCCATGCATAGTTAGAACCGCACCAGAGAATAAGAAGACCACCAATGGTGGTACGTACTTCTTTGTGGCCGTGCTTCTGGAAAATGTCGAGGATAGCAGTGACGCCTTTCAGGTCGTGCACGCGCGCACCCTCTTTCCCAGATTCACCGAACGTCATGGCACCCTGGATGCAGACTCATTTCTCAATACTCTCGTTGCTGCCGACGCTACGATATAAATGATGTTATACACACCATAACTACCTTCAACTCGGACGTCGGAGCCATCTTGAGTCTTGCGTTTGATGTGGGATTATTGGCAGCTACTTAGCTACTCACGAGAACGATGATAAGCATCCACGAATCTTTATATAGTGCACCACGGTGCCTTCTGACCAGCATGGCATGCGACTTCTGCTATCAAGATCAGCACCCGGATAAATGATATAGCAGTGCGAAACGAGAGAGTTCGTTGTGTGGCATCATGGCAAATGTGACAACTTGCTTACTTCGTATGGCTCGGGACTGGTTCGCAACCACCACCACCTGAGCTCCATAGCTCCCGACAAACCAGCCATAGCCTCGACGCTTCATGTGCACTTAGCACTAGCACATTATACATACAGTCCACAGCACAAGCACCACTAGCTTAAACCGCTTCGACGCTTACACTCCCCTAACCGGCTCACAAATATTTGTGCACCAAGATTTATTTCAGCTTGTTATCGACGTGAATGTTAGTCACAGTCTGTCGTTCCAGGTGAGTCACAGACTGTGGTAGAGTGGTTCCGGTTCCGCTTGTCGAGGCTGACGATGAATCACATGTACAGCTTGTTTGCCTTTGAAAACGATCACTCTCCGGAAGCATATAAAGCCCTACCGTCCACAGCTCCTCAATACGCTACGGTCTATACCATAAGCAGCGCAAAGATTCTTTGAGGCGTATTATTATTATCCTTAATCGGCGCTTAGGCCGGGTCCAGTTCGCTCCTATCCGACTATACTTCCCTGTGACGACTCAGGGATCTATCTGGGAGCGTAGAACATCGAAGCAGAGTAATTAGAGGCACGTGCACTACAGCTCATCAGGTCAGCCTATCCTTCACTTACTCCACTTTACTCCGTATGCAGACACAATACGCAGCTCTCCTGACGGTTCCAATCATAACGCTCCATCCTGCACAGCCTCAACTCTCCTGAGTACACCCCCCTTCTGTGGCGCAGGAAGGCCGGGATCCGGTGTATACCCCCCAACACTTGCATCTTCCCCACGACTAACAATGTCTCTCGAGCTCTCATCTCACTCTCCCGCAAGTGATGAGCATGAGCCTAATACGTTTTCTGCAGCCGCTCTAACATGGTCCTCCCAAGCCTGCATTCACCTCCCTCACCTCCCACCCGACGCACTCCTCTCCATCATCGCCGCCTCCCTCCCCCATCTCACCCCCGCAAACCTCCTTCACCTTGCCTCCCACCTCCCACCCCGCCTCAACCTCAAGCGCGATTTCCTCGCTGAGCTCCCTCCAGAACTTGCGCTCCATATACTCGGTTTCGTGGATGACGTGAAGACGTTGGCGCGCGCGGGAAGAGTCAGTAAAGTGTGGTGGGGGCTGGTGCGAGATGAGGCTGTGTGGAAAGTGATGTGTGCCAGGCGAGGATTCGAGCTGCGCGAAGGGGAGAGACGCGCAAAGATGAGTGTGCGGGAGAAGCGACCGCGCTCGTTGGCTAGTGTTATGCGCTTGTGGGCGACGTCCACTGACGACGAGTTGCAGCAAGGTGCGCATGATGCTCGTTGAACCTTCCCCGAACGGGCTGATAATTTTGTCACAGTATCCGGCGACCCATCCTTCAATGATGAGTATTATACCAACATCCCATCCTTCTATCCACCACCGACACCGCCTCCGCCCTTCTCCTACCGCAAACACTTCAAGACCGCCCATCTCACAGGTACGCACTACCTCTCTACTCCCATTCATTCCTAACTCTTACATCCCAGAATCAAACTGGCGTCACTCCGGCCGCCTCGTGCGCTCCCATCGCTCTCAAGACGCAGGCGTCGTTACCTCCCTCGCGCTCGACGCCCACTGGATCGTTGTCGGTCTTGCCAACGCACGTGTGCACGTCTTCTCCGCTTCCACCGGCGTCCTCGCTCGCACGCTCATCGGACACGAGGCGGGGGTATGGTCATTGTGGCTTGTTTCGCGTGGTGGCGGGCCCAGCACGGAGTCGAACGCTGATGTTGAGGAGGAGAATGTGCCGCGGGATGACTCGTGGGCGTCCATGCTTCGCACAGGTATAGGTATGGGCGTTGGTGCAGGAACTGTTGCCGCCACTGCCGCTTCCCTCTCCGCTGCGTCCACCTCGAGTTCCTCTTCGTCTACCTCGACGGACATGCCCTTCCAGAGCGTATTTGACGCGCTTCACCCCTCGCCTTCATCCCGAACCAATACAGACCCACAAGATGGAGGTCAATCCGACCCCTGCAACGCCTCCCGCGGCTGGGGCCAGACAAGCGCACTTGTTGTCAGTGGAGGCTGCGATAAACAGATCCGGGTGTGGGATATCAAATCTGGGTGTGTGATTTAATTGTCATCGTCACGATTCTGCTTGTGACTAACTTGGGGTAGGTTCTGCCTGTACGTGCTGCGCGGCCACCGCTCAACCGTGCGATGCATTAAGGTATTACATGGGCGACCGGTTGCAGTGTCGGGTGGGCGGGATCATACTTTGCGAGTGTGGGATATTCAAGCAGGGGTACGTATTCTCTTCTCCTTTCATATTGTGATTCTATGAGGTAGCTGAGCTGTACTGTTCTGTAGAAATTGCTCCGGACACTGGAAGGCCACACCGATAGCGTGCGCTGTCTAGATGTGTACGGGAATCAGGTGGTGAGCGGGAGCTATGACTGTACCGTGCGCGTGCGTGCACTGTTTCGCCTATTTCGCGCGCAGCCTAGCTTACCCATTCTAACGCACTGCAGCTTTGGGACGTCGACACAGGGGCTTGCCTCCGTGTGTTCAATGGACACTATCACCAGGTCTACACGGTCGCGTTCGATGGGGTGCGTATTGTGTCTGGGGGATTGGATACGAGTGTCAGGGTGTGGTCTGCGAGATCTGGGTGCGTTCTCCCTTTGTGTAACGATGGAACTCGTCTAACTAAATGCAAACAGGGCTTGTCTAGCGCTCTTACAAGGTCACACGACACTTGTTTGCCAGCTGCAGCTTTCAAGTCGCACGAATACCGTCATAACGGGCAGTGCGGACGGACGCATCATCATCTTTAGTATCGCCCCTGTCACCTCATCCTCACCGTCTTCAACCCCTATGCTTGTTCCTCCTGCTCATGCCCACGTCCCACACCCCAGCGACACGCCCGCCTCGCCACCCACATCCCCGTTCCTCCCCTCACTCGGCCTCACCCCCGCCCCTACCCCAACACACGATGCAGGGTACAGCATTCTCGCCCGTGTCCCCGCGCACACTTCGAGCGTAACCGGCCTCCAGTTCGACGAGGACGGGAGGAAGTGGATTGTGTCCGGCGGGAACGACGGACGCGTGCTTCTGTGGGAGGTTGAAGAGAGAGCGGGAGGAGGGGAAGTTGGGGGAATGCAGATGCGACTAGTGCGAGACTTGACGGAACAGTGTGAGGGGCTGTGGAAGGTCGCGTTTCGGGGAGATGTGGCGGTTATTTGTTGTTTGCGCGCTGGGAGGACAGTGTTAGAGATATGGAGCTTCAGGCCCGTTGAGGAGGAGCTCTAAGTCTAGAGCGGCGATGTTGTTTCTTGTATACCTGATGTGAGCATACGGTACGCATATTCTAATACCATAGACGTTTTGGATAATTACCTGCATTGTTTTGTTTTGTTTTTTGAGCTATATATGTTTTGTTGTGGCAGAAATTCGTCTTGAGGAGGAAAGGGAAGAATATGACAGTGAGTGTGACCTTCCGCGACCCTGACCAAATAATTTACGGCAATCGTGTTCGAGTCTAACGGCATGTCTTGCTTCGGTCAAACCCTATTCTAATGTTCATGCGCCCCCATGGAAGAGATATTAATCACTGTTCAAGTCCAGCTTCTCCGCAGATGATACCTATACATATCGTAGATGTTAGGTTTTACATTTGTAAAGAAAAAAATCATTGTCAGATGTTTCGTCCAAACTTTCGTTATATGCAATTCGTCGCTTCCCGATAGGCACCAGTAGCCTATATTCGTCACATACTTGGGAAAAAATAAAATAGGGCGAGTTGTCCATATAAGCGAAGGAAACAAGACAAACATAGCATGACATAACAAAACAATTGAGACCATAAACCGTACACACAACAGATAAAATACAGTACTTAACACATTTCATGGTGGCGGCGCTAATAACTGCACCCCGCCCTCCTTCGTAAACACCAGCTGCTTCCGCTCCCCCAATATCGCCACATGCTGGCTGACCTCCTGCCCATCATACATTTTCTCCCGCGGGACGCTGCGATTCATAAATGACGTGAGCGTGTCAAGCGACATGTCGTCTGCGCCTTGAAAGGACGTGTTAAAGAGGTACGCAATAGAGCGGAACGTGTACGCGAGCCTATGGGAGCGGAGATCAGGCTACACTGGGCAAAAAGGTAGAGGATCTACAAACGTACCGGTACTCTGGTGAATCGAGATCGGCGCCTTGGGGTGGGTTTGGCACCGCAGGTCCAAGTGGGCGCGCGCCTCCTGCGAAGCGAGGGTCGATATTCGGATCTGGTGGTGCGGTATGGGAGAGGGGTGGCGAAGCATGGTGTGGCTGAGCGTGGTGCAATAGAACTTGGTGTGGAGAGGCTTGGTGTGATGGAGAGTGATGTATAGGAGATTGGTGTGACATAGCTTGATGTGGCGGATGTGAATGCAAGTGGGGGTGTGAATGTGAATGTGGGTGGAAAGACTCGCTCGTCCGAATAGGAATATGTGCACTGGAATTGAAACTGATCAGCCCAGGGTCTTCCGGGGGTGGGGGTGCAGGCGTTAGCGCCGACGACAGTCCAAAGTGCGCAGAGCGGGTCCCAGGTGCACTGGGTATATCCTTAGTCCCGTTGTTACTGCCGCCGGGCGTCGCTGGGTGTACATACGGTGAGAGATTCTGGGTGTGGGTCGGTTCTTGTGGGTCGAGGAGGTGCGGCCATGTACCACTGCGAAACATGGGGAGAGCCTCCGAGCCCGAACCCGACACCTCGCTACCAGCGCGCTGTGTTGATGAAGAGTGCGTGTCCATCGGCGGAGCTGGATCCATAGGACACGAGTTAGTCGAATAGTTCTTTAGCCGCCAGACGATCCACGCGCGGCCGGGCTGAGGCGAAGTGCCATCTGGACCTGGGGAGGTGCTGGTAGTCACGGTGGCAGATCCTGTGGGGAGGGGCATAGGTGAAGGACTTTGCCAGACAGTTGGATTCGGCGTGTTTCCTGGGTTCAGAAACATTTGCTTGGGAGGTTTGGCGCGAAATCGACCTTGTCCTGGTGTAGGCCCGACCTGGTGCGCTGGCGGCTGCGCGTGGAAATATAAGGAGTAGCTGTCGTCGTTCTCATTGTACTGGCTTCCCGCGTACAAAGGATAATAAGAGGACATCGGCGGGAGAGCTGGAGATCAAACTATCGTTAGCGCTGAATTACAGCGGCGACGCATGATGCGGCGTACTTGGGTACCAATACAAGTCGTTTGAGTATGGGTGATTCAGTAGCGGGGAGGGTGTGCGAAGCATTGGGGGAGAGACGGAACGGTCCTTTGCTCGCGCATTAGACGGCGTGGGGGATGTGGCAGAGACAGGGCGCAGTGCGAAAGACGCCGGTTGTCCAGGTTTCGCTTGGCCAAACTTGCGCTTCCGAGGGCGCCCACGACCGCGTTTCTGCGGTACTTCTTCAGGCATGAATTCTGTTCGGGGAACGTCATCCTCCGACTCGAGTTCATCTTCCTCTTCTTGGTTTGGCGTGCCTGTCGCAGCTATAGCTGAGCCGTTCGTCCTAAAAATGTGAAGTTAACAGATCTATCACCCAATCATTGAGCAAGAATACAGGCGCACTTTCGTGGAGTGTCATGTCGAGCAGCGCACTTCTTGACATGTTGCTCCCATGGTGCCGTGCAGTAGGTTGAGTTCTTTCGTAGCTGGATCCAACGTCCGCAGATTGCACAGAGTATACGATGGGGCTCCACAGTGGTTGCATGAGGGTCAGACTTAAGAAAATTTATCCGTTCCTCCTCCGTTCGGCGAACTTGGACTGCTCCTTGGGACACTTCGGATGGAACTCCGGAGGTTGCAGTAGGCTCCCGTTTCACCTTTTTAAGTCCAGGTCCAGGCTTAGGTCCAGGCTTACGCCGACGGTTCACACTGGACATAGAAATAAGATATAATGAACCACGTCGAGAATGGGTGAAAGGCACCATTGAAGCTTGTGTGCTGTCCATGCATTGGGACAATATGGTCGATCTTTGCGTAGCTGGATCCACTTCTCGCAAAATGCGCAGAGGACACGATACTCCTCTATATCCTCAACCTGCGGATCCTTTTCGAGGAGTGCTAAACGCTCTGATTCGTAATGCTTGACTTTGCGGCGTCGGAAGGCTGTATTCGTATCTTTGGGTTCACTTGAATCTGCAGTGGGTGCTGGTGTAACACTTATAGAAGTAGCCACATCTTCCATGGGAGAATGACTCGCGTCTCGCGTTGCACTGAAAAATGTAGGCGATCTGGGCGTTTGGTACACATGGGCATTGACGTACCGTGCTAAACAATTCGAGAAATGCTCTGCCCAGTTGCTTGTAGTATTTCCTTCTGCATCTCGAGTTACTATCCATTCATTGCAAAGCTTGCACAAAATTCGTCCTTCGTTGATAGGAGGCTCGCGACTCGACGGTTCAGAAGACACTAAATGGCCAATCGAGGTCACAGGAAGCGATGACCTTCCGGAAGCATGTCTTCGGTTGCTGGACAATGAACTGTCATCACCGCCATCGGCTAAACAGCTTAGGCGCCCGTTGTACCTCGCCTGCTCAGATCGGGACTGGTTCACTCGAGCAGAATTCGGTGTCGGCTGGTTTTCAGTTCTAGACGATAAATGCGAAGGATCAGACAAATCTGGACTATGCCGAAAAAATGATATGGCTAAGCGCTCAACGAACCTGGTTCTTGTGGCGGATGATTCACCTACTGAATCAGAGCCAGCCGTAGTACCTTCGTCGTACATTACCGACCTTTCTTCTGGGGCACTAGAATTGCAGATGAAGCGAGCTAATTCTCAGCGGGTGTATAGGACTGGTCCACATACATTGGCAACTGCGATGATCGCAACGCTTGGGATTCAAAGGGGTTAAGGTCTGTTTCTTGAGTCCTATCTTGCCTTCCCGTACCAAAAGTAAATTAAATGAACCTCGAGTCAAGAAAATTAACGAGGACATGCAGTTGACTTACATGATGATATCTGCCATGTTGTGTGCGATTTTTACCCAAATTTCGAATAAGAGCTCAAAGGCTACGTGGTAGTAGTTAGTATCAGAAAAAGAGATGGAAACGGGGGTGTGAAAGGGTTGAGATTAACTCACCTTTGCCGTGTTCAACGATAACTTGAGGAAATATACGATGACAACAGATAAATTTCAGAAAACCCTACGATTGTAAGAAGAAGAAGAAGAAAACGTTAGAGTTTCGTGGGGATTCAGAGTGCGGCGTAGGTGTAGAGCAAAGATGCTAGAAAAGGAACATACCAAAACTCCGACGCACTGTGTTTCCTACTCAGTCTGCCGACGGGAGCCGACCGCGCACCACGGGATGAATATTTCGGGATCTTCTGGCCAACTTCTGGTCATTACTTTCTAATCCAAGGAACCATGTTGAGCGTCGTATGTTATAATCTTTCGAAAGCGAATGGCGCATGAACTGATGGCCATATATCTTCTATTTCCTGTAAGTAGTTATCTTTCAAAAGACTTGATCAATCTCATCTCACACGATCATGATCAAGGCAACTTGTGTCCTGCAGATCACGGCACAATTCGTCTTTTCTCGAACTCTCGTAGGCTTTAATAATGGCTGGCACGCTGGATCCGTTTACCAATTTGTTCGCACATTGGTTCAACGTCTTGCAACACCCGGTATTACTAAAGTTCGGCCCTACCGCCAGAGGCCACTGCTGATTTTATGTAATAGCTGGCGTTTAACTATGCCAACTGATAACATATTAACCGGTGGATCGGTGTTTGGTTACTAATCTCCTTTGCTTATTTGGATTACTCTGATTCTCTTCAGCGCCGTCTTCTGTTCTGGTGCGTTATCAAATATTTGGATTGCGTCGTATGTTGATATATCTATACCTCACGGACAGAAGCTCAATTTTTTCTCTCGAACTTCATACAAGAACTACAAATACAGGAGCAGCAATTGATAATCGTAAGTATAGGTGCCAGTGACAGGGGAAATCATCAACATCTCCAATACCTCACAGGGGTATCATTGGACACAGCAGGTCTACTATCGATATGCCGAGAAGAAGAACTCAGGCCGCCTTCCGTAAGTGGATCAACCTTCGTATTGGAAAATGTATCAGGTTTCGGTCAGTTATCATAACGCCAGTGCTATTTATTTATTTACAAATCGCGAGGTACTCATAAACTTGCATCAAAGATGGAAAACCTATTCGCACCTTTAGCGGTTACTGGGGACCACTAGCGAGCCCCCCACAACTACCATAAAGCGTTGTTCACTGGCACTCGAGAATCTCTCACTAGAGGCTTTCTATGATTATATCTGCCTCGTGATTTTGGAAGATTGAAGAATTAATGTATCCCACCACCGCCAGATACACTCTGCCCAGTTACAAATGTTCCTTAGAGGTACATCTGTTACATGACCAAGGTTTCGATGCTAATAAACAACTTTTTTTATAGCATTCTCGCCAGATATGCTCAATCAGTGGAGGCTTGAGTCATCTTTAGTCCTGGATCTGGTATTAATATTCTCCAAGAACCAGGAGTGTCTTACACACCTCTCTCTGATTCTAGTAAACATGTGGTTGGTGTTACATAATTTGATATGTGGGTGCATGAAATCACTACAAATGAAATGAAACTAGGCAGGTCTTGTTGGAGTGGTTTGAGAAGAATATGCCATAGCTTATAATTATGTACCAGAGACCTGTTGGCAATACTGGCCAGGGGTGTATTAGACAGAATGCTATGCTAATGCTAACTCAGCTTATACCATATTACCCCCCAGTAAGACCACTGGAATCAGCTGCGAGATTACATAATACACTCTCTCATGTGAAGATAACTCAACAAGTGTTCCAATGCATCCAAACTATGTCTTTGACTGAAATACACATAATATATTTGAAGGGATAAATCCAATATCTAGTCTATGTAATATTTGTTTACATAATAAACATCAAGGCTTTATGTTCACTTGGTAGGCAACTTTCAAAATAATGCTCAGTTTCAGAGAAATCAGTGTAATTTTGAGTTTTATTATATGAATTTTGAAGATGCTCAGATTTATTACAAACCACCATGGCAGGAAAGAAGGATGGTATGGCCCTGCTAGGAAAGGTCAGTTCAAGATACCACCACCAGCATAGAAAATGGGAAGAAAATACTTGGTGTCAAGAGCTCACCTGGGCATCACCTTTGATGGAGATACTTAGCCACATGGCACACCCCCTAGCCATGCAGCTAAGTAGCTCCATCACAGTGATTTGGCTGCACCAGTGTTTTCTTCAGTACACCAGGTGTTCCTCTGAAAAATAAAGTTCATCTGGCCACCATCTGTAAGTGGCCATCCCCTAATCTACCAACATCACATGCCCCTCAGTGGATTGACAACCTCATGTGATCCTCAAGCTTTGCTCACCACTGCTCATGGTGTCAATGCTGCCATTGAATATTTGTCTCCCTCCCATATATGTACCATTAGACATTCCTCATTAAAATTCACATTTAGTGAAATAAAAAGTAAATATTGTGGATTACCCATGTGCAAAGTAAGACATCTTAGCTACCACAATATCTACATATCTATGTAAGGCATGACATGAGTGCAGATTACTGTAAGGGGAACCCCATTTCATGCGGTTCTACACTTCTCTATTATCTCTTCTTTCTATCTATTCTTCCCCACTTCTCCCTTTTCTCCATTATCTCCCTTGCCCCTATCTCTTTGTTCAAGTTCGCTTAAATAAGCGCCCATGTTTATGTAACAGGATTGGATTCCAATCCCATTACATAACTTGGCATTCATTCTTCATTTTTGCTCACATAAGCACCTGTGTTACATAATGGGATTGGAATCCAATCCTGTTACATAAACACAGTGCATTCGTGCTTCATTTTCCTTTGCATAAGTGCCCAGTTATGTAACGGGATTGGATTCCAATCCCATTACATAACCACAGTACATTCCAGTGCTTATTTGCATACTCCTTTAGGTAGTTATCTTGGCAGTGGGAACCTTAGGCTTTTCTCTTCAGATTCCCATCTGCCAGGTGTGTATCCTTGTATGTAGTCTTCTGTGAGCTTATGTATCTTCGGATTCCCATCTGCCAGTGCTCAGTGTGATATTCCACTGCTCCTGGAGGTTGCCCTAATAGTAGAAAAGCCTGACAACATACTGGACCAGCTACTGTCGCTATTGGTTTGAATCGATATCTTCAGGTGCATAGCAGCTCAGAACCCCTCTGGTACATCCTTTACATAACATTCTACATTCCACCCATTCCCCATTATGTCTACACCTATACCAGAAGACCCCCATCCTTTTGATTTCCAATCAGCTTATAATGAGCTCCACCAACATGTTGCTGTTCTAGAGTCTGCCCTACATGCTGAGAGACAGGAGAAGGAGATGTTGGCACAACAACTTTGACAGACAAATGTCCAAGGACACACCTTGAACCATGATGTCACCGCCCTTATGACCACATTGCTTTCTCCCCTGACCACTCAAAAATGTGCTACACCTGCTACACCTGCTGATTTCAATGGAGACAGAGAGAAAGGACAAGCCTTCCTAAATTCATGCAAGCTCTACCTTGCCCTGTGCCCAACTCAATTTGCCAACGATCATGAAAAGGTCCTGTGGGCCCTGTCATTCATGAAATCTGGTCATGCCTCTTCATTTGCCACACGTATCTTTGAGATAGAAACCAAAACTGGCAGGCCTACTCATCCATCTTGGGCTTCTTTTGAAAAAGCATTCAAACTGACATTCTTCCTTCCTCATGAAGAGACTACTGCTAGGACAAAGCTTGGGTCTCATCAGTATTATCAAAATCATCGTACAGTTGATGATTACATTGATGAATTTGAGGAACTGGTCAAGAAGTCTGGGTATACGGAACAAGCCTCCCTGGTCATGAAATTTCGTCATGGTCTAGACCCCTCTGTCCAGAGTTGGATTGCAGATATGGTTGAAGGATGCCCCTCAGACAATGACCTTTCTGAGTGGTTTTCAGTGGCTAGGACAATTCCACAGGCACGTGCTGCCAATGAAGCATTTCAAAGTGCTTCGCGTGGTACACCTACTCCTACCCGCCCCACAGCAACCTCTACTGGTCTTAACCACAGAAACCCACATCCACCTCACCAATCAGACTCAGTGCCACAACCCCAGCCAGCCCCACCTGCTGTCACCACAGCTGTTCATCCAGTAGCAATGGAGGTAGATGCCACTCGTCGTCATCAGTCTAGTTCTCTTGTCTGCCATAGGTGTGGAAAACCAAGCCACTTCTCTTGAGAATGTCCTCAAGCATTTGATGTTCATACCATGACTGCAGAAGAGAAGGAGGAATGGATCGCCCACTTGATGTCATCTGCTGACCATAGAGTTCCAAGCCCTGTCAAGGAGGACAGTCCAAAGCCTCAGGAAGAAGAAGAGGATTTTGTGTCACACAGCAGGTGAATAGTGTGCCCCTGCTGCCAATTTCCAATCATTTTGCTCCACTGCTGTAGAATCAGGTAAATGATAAATATACAGGTTCAGAACCTGATTCCCCAGCTACAAAGACTGAAACGCTAGACACACAACCCTTAACTCCTCCCCAGTCTCATACTTGCTTCCATTGTAAAAAATGGGAATGAAATCTTCCTGCACAGTATGTTGTTGCTTCCACCCCAGACCCAAACTCCCTCTCTCTCCCAGTTGAGGTTCAAACCACAGATACAGCAGAGATCAAGTCGGTTCATGCTCTACTGGACTCTGGTGCCACTGGTTTGTTTATTGACTTGGGATTTGTTCAGGAAAACCACGGTACTGCATGACCACTCTCTCGTCCTACTCCTGTGTACAATGTTGATGGCTCACCCAATGAATCTGGATCTATCACTGAAGTCGTTTATCTAATTCTGCAGTACAAAGACCATTCTGAGAGAGCTGTGTTTGCCATTACATGCCTAGGGCATCAACATATGATCCTTGGCTCCACTTGGCTTTGGGACCACAACCCAGAAGTCAACTGGAAGTCTCAAGAAGTACGGATGACTTGGTGTCCTCCCCAGTGCCATATGTGTCGCAACATCATCAAGGAAGAACATCAGAAGGCCCTATGACTGCGCACCTGCTGTATTGGTCCTTGCCCTATTCTCATGCATGATTGAGTTGGATCAACAGCCGAAGAAGAACTCTTCCTGAGTCAACAGTATGGGGGTGATTCTGAAATGGATGAAGACACATCTGATGAAGCTACAGAAGAGGGTGACCACGTTCTAGTTGCTATGCTCCCTCCCCAAGCTGAGTTTGTTCGTGCTTCTTCAACAACATCCTAATGCCTTGCAGAAGCTGCCTGGCGCAACTCCCAACCTTCAGACACTCTTCCAGACTACCTGTCTGACTACGAAGATGTCTTTGCAAAGGAGTCATTTGACAAGCTTCCAGAACGCAAACCATGGGATCATGCCATTGAGTTAGAACCCGGAGCCAACCCCAGAGCCTCACCCAAGGTATACCCCCTCTCCCCAGGAGAGCAGGCTGAATTGGACAAATTCCTCAAGGAGAATTTGAGCACAGGACGCATCCGACCATCGAAGTCACCAATGGCCTCACCAGTATTCTTTGTCAAAAAGAAAGATGGTGCTCTATGGTTCGTCCAAGACTATTGAGTGCTGAATGCAATGACAATCAAGAATCGCTACCTCTTCCTTTGATTTCCGACCTTGTCAACAGCCTATGAGGGGCCCACTACTTTACTAAGCTTGATGTTCATTGGGGCTTTAACAATGTCAGAATCAAAGAGGGTGACGAGTGGAAAGCGGCATTCAGGACAAATCGGGGACTGTTTGAACCTCTAGTGATGTTCTTTGGCCTCACTAACAGCCCTGCCACTTTCCAGACTATGATGAACAACATCTTCCATGACCTCATTGCTGAAGGTGTCATGGGCATTTATCTGGATGACATTCTGATCTTTTCAGAAGATCTAGAGAGTCACCATGAAGTCGTATGGAAAGTGGTACAGCGTCTCAGAGAACACAAGCTTTATTTGCGTCCTGACAAGTGCGACTTTGACAAGACCAAGATTGAATACCTAGGTCTCATCATCTCTCATGGGAAAGCCGAAATGGATCCTGTCAAGGTTGCTGGTGTCACTGAGTGGCCAACACCTAACAATAAGAAGGAGGTGCAGTCGTTCCTTGGTTTTGCCAACTTCTATCGTCGATTTATTGAGAAGTTCTCACACCATGCATATCCAATGTTTGACCTGCTTTGCAAAGACACTCCTTGGACATGGGGACCCTCACAGCAGGCTGCCTTCGACACTATAAAGAGATTGGGAACATCTGCACCCATCCTTGCATTCCCAGATGATGACCTCCCATATCGTGTTGAGGCAGATAGCTCTGATTTTTCAACTGGTGCTGTTCTCTCCCAACAGTCTAAGGTTGATAGCAAATGGCACCTCATAGCCTTCTTCTCCAAGAGTCTCAGTCCAGTTGAGTGCAACTACAAGATCCATGACAAGGAAATGCTCACCATCATGTGTGCCCTTGAAGAATGGCGACACTTCCTTGAGGGGGCGAGGCATCATATAGAGATCTGAACAGACCACAAAAATCTTGAATACTTCTGCACAGCCAAAAAGCTCAACCATCACCAAGCCCACTGGTCTCTTTATCTGTCTTGGTTCAACTTCAACCTGTACCATTGTCCTGGCAAGACAATGGGCAAGTCAGATGCACTCTCATGCCGACCTGATCATGGCACTAGCTCAAATGACAACGATAATTTGGTGCTTCTCCAACCAGAACTCTTTGTCATCCGTGCACTGGAAGGACTGGAGTTTACAGGTGAAGAATGTGACATCCTGAGGGACATTTGTAATGGCACCAAGGAGGGAGAGCTAGAGGAGTTGGTTGCACGTGCTGCTAAGGAACTTCGCAAGCCTACTGGGAAGTCTGTGAAGTCATCGGAGTGGAGTGAGAGGGATGGTACACTTCTGTTCTGTGGAAAGATATATGTGCCTGATCAGCGTGACTTACGATGTCGAATTGTCTCCCAACATCATGAGACTTGTATTGCTGGCCATGCTGGCCATTGGAAGACCTTGGAACTTGTCTCTCGGAACTATTGGTGGCCCCACATGTCTCGCTACATTGGTAGTTACACAAAGGCGTGTGACCTATGTCTGCGCACCAAGGCTCAGCGTCGATTGCCTGTCGGAGAACTACACCCTCTAGAGGTTCCTGAGCAGCGTTGGGAGATGGTCAGTGTCGACTTCATTGTTGAACTCCCTGAGTCGCATGGGTACGATGCTGTGATGGTTGTTGTGGATTCCTTATCCCAATGTTCTCAATTCATCCCCACCTTGACCACAATTACAGCATTGGGAGCCTCTCGTCTCTTTAGGGATCATGTTTGGAGACACCATGGCCTACCCCTCCACGTGGAGTGAGTTCACTCGTGAGCTATACAGACTTCTGGGTATCGAGGTGGCTGCCTCCACTGCATACCACCGACAGACCGATGGACAGACAGAACATGTCAACCAAGAGCTGGAGCAATACCTCTGCCTATTTGTGAACGAGTGACAGGATGACAGGGATGACCTCCTACCCCTTGCAGAGTTCCAGTACAACAACCATGTCCACTCATCCACAAAAGAGACTCCCTTCATGCTGGACTCTGGTTGTCACCCACGCATGGGCTTCAAACCTTGCCAGCAGCCATCCAGGAGAGAAGCTGTGAATGAGTTCAAGCAACAAATGGCTGACTCCCTGTCTGAAGCCCAAGCTGCCCTTGTAAAGGCAAAAGAGGATATGGTTCGATACTATAATCATTGTCGTGAGCCAGCCCCTACCTTTGTTCCTGGTGACAAAGTCTTCCTAGATGCAAGTGACATTAGCACCACTCGCCCCTCTAAGAAATTGTCACATCGGAATCTAGGCCCATTCCTAGTGGAACACAAGGTTGGCTCCAATGCTTACCGTCTTTGACTCCCCAAGTCTATGAGTTGCCTCCACCCTGTCTTCCCTGTGGTGAAGCTCCTCCCAGCCCCTCCAGACCCCATTCCTGGTCAGAAAGCTCAACCCTCACCTCCCCCAGTCCTTGTAGGGGAAGATGAGCATTATGAGGTTGAACAGGTTTTGGACAGTCAATTCCGCTGTGGGAAACTCCAATACAAGGTCAGGTGGAAGGGTTATGGGTATGAGCATGATGAGTGGATTCCTGAGACAGATTTAGCAGCCCCAGACCTCAATGGTGACTTCCACCTCCTCCATCCTGGTGACCCCTCGTCACATTCGTGCTGCTCATTTCGACACCTTCCGTCAAAAAACACCTGTCCCTCCAGTAGGTGTCAGTGTGTCGGGATGTCACACTCTAGAAGGGGGGTGATGTAAGGGGAACCCCATTTCATGTGGTTCTACACTTCTCTATTATCTCTTCTTCCTATCTATTCTTCCCCACTTCTCCCTTTTCTCCATTATCTCCCTTGCCCCTATCTCTTTGTTCAAGTTCGCCTCAATAAGTGCCCATGTTTACATAACGGGATTGGATTCCAATCCCATTACATCACTTGGCATTCATTCTTCATTTTCACTCACATAAGTGCCCGTGTTACATAACGGGATTGGAATCCAATCCTGTTACATAAACACAGTACGTTCATTCTTCATTTCCTTCACATAAGTGCCCAGTTATGTAACGGCATTGGATTCCAATCCCATTATGTAACCACAGTACATTCCAGCACTTATTTGCGTACTCCTTTAGGTAGTTATCTTGGCAGTGGGAACCTTAGCCTTTTCTCTTTGGATTCCCATCTGCCAGGTGTGTATCCTTGTATGTAGTCTTCTGTGAGCTTATATATCTTCAGATTCCACACTGCCAGTGTTCAGTGTGATATTCCACTCCCCCTGGAGGTTGCCCTTATAGCCAGCCAAAGTTGCCAACACTGGTGCTCTATGCCATCCATGTGGATGGCATAGAGCACAAGGCACTCTCAGTAATAACTGCGAGTGCCTTTCTGGTGCCCCAGTGGCCACCTCACCAACTCAGTTCAGCAACTGCCAGTACTGTGGTGCAGCCATTGCTGCACCATTGAGCGTTGGCAACATTGGCTGCCAGCCAACATTCCCAATGCTGGTGCTCAGTGCTCAGCTTTGGCTAGCCGCATGTAGCTGACTACTAGCCACAAGCTGGCTAGCTGGTCGAAGCTGCAACTAGCTGAAGCTTCGGCTACAGCTCAGGATTTTGACCCTGGCTTTTCGAGCCGTAGCTGCAGCTTGGCTAGCCATTAAGCCTGCTAGCCGAGCCGCAGCAACACTAGGTGGTGGTGGTGGTGGGTGACCACATGGACATGGCACAGTCACCTGTGATGTGTCACATGGATGCTGGCTAACCAGCACTTCAGAACCAGTTCAAGATCAATCTGAGCCAGTCTGATGATTTCAACCAGAACTGGCTTACGGTTCAGTTCATTGAACTGAAATGGAACTGAACTGTGTCCATCATTAACTAATGTACAGACTTTCTGACAATTGTGCATCACTGAGTTGAGCCATGTAAAGCCAAACTATTCAAACATGTTTTAAACTGTTTAAAACAATGTGAAAATGTTGGTGTTTTTTTAAAAAACACACTTTTCAACCATACACTAATTGGTTTGTCTTAAAATCTTGTGTCTAAGGGACAGAAGGCATGCTGCTGCAGAGGCCATAATAGACACTTACAGTTAGCAGTGAGTAAATTGTTAGAATTCATCTGCACACCCAGACACCCACAAGGTATAGGTGTAAGTAGTTGACTAGCTCAGCCTCTTTCCTCAGTTGCTGTTAGATCCCAGATCCGGCTTCCATTATTCTGATGTTTTCCACATTCCAATAAGCCTTTTCCGCTTATTTCCAATATACCCCCATTTTATCATTCTTAGTCACGATCCATCTTGATCTTATCCCCGTACACTCTATCTCAATTTTTTTCCGCATTCGCTCCGAGTCCGGAACTCCATATCACACACCCTTATCTCTTTGTTCTGATTTCTGGAATTCCGTATATTTCTTTAAATATGCTCTTCTTCATTCAAGCTTTATTTAGCTTGTATATCTTGTTAGAACTCATTATATCTTGTTAAAAATTCTTCTATATCATTGTATCCTTTATTACTCTTCATCATGCCAAATTCTATCTGTATCAAAGTTCTTACACCTTTGATCATTATATTGATATCCCAATTATTCTGACTCCGACATTTCCGACATTCCAAAACCCACTCATTGATTATACTCGCTTTTCCGTAAAGCTAAAACCTCACTCAATATTCATTTATCACTACTCCTATTCCTTTTCTGCATTGATTATTCCGAATCCCCAAATATCTGAAATCTTCCACTCATCCCCGATAAGTCTCAACTTACTGTTTGTCACTGATCTTTCATGTATAGACCCGACCATCGGAACTCCAATAATTCCATCCGGTCTTCAAGTCCAAAATACCAGGGCACTAGAAATCCAAGAGTGCACAACCCATAAGTTGAAGCCAACACCCATGTAGATCAGCTTCGGATCTCTGATTTCCGAGTCATCCGATATCCCATGCATTTTACGATTCCCCATAATGCAGCATTAGCGGAGTTTGGGATTGTTCATATGCACCAGTACACCAAAATTTCAAAAAATTCCCATTTTCCTAGGAGGTGGCTCAGTTTTCACATGAATAGAAAATCTCATCCCACAGTTTCCTTGGTTGTCCCACGGCTTCACTTTCAGCTAACTTTTTGTTAACTCTCGGCTACTCCACGTGGCAAAAAAGATGATTCCCTTATTAGGCAGTCAACCAGTTCATGGAATCTGAGGATCCTTTCAAAGATTTCGTAGTGTCATATGATGTTCTTTAGTTCCATTCACACTTCTGTCATGCTCTCTGCATGTATATTGCATGTTTATTTAATTATACATATAGCATGGTTAGCCTTTATGAGCCCTAATGTGCCTCACCTGTGTCATTTATGAGCTCAAAGCTTTGTATTATTGTATTCTGTGAACCATTCTGCAGCTGCCTTATGACATGCCCTCACATGCAACACATGCAACTTTGGCAGAGTCTTTACAGCAGACACCAAATTGTACAGGGGAGGTCTATGAGCAGCAACTATCGGACCTTGTGTACACAGATAGGAACACTCTAAATCCAAGTCCAATATGAAGATAAACAGTACACCAATGGGATAAATAAACAATGTACCATGGACTTGTGATACAGGGTATCAACTAGTGCCTGGGCTGAGGCAAGGAGTGGAAGATACTTTGGACGTACTTTCATTTTTTGGTGAACATGGATTAATGATGAATCATGAGACTGACAGAGGTACCAAATAGGCTCAGGTCTGATTGTAGGGCTTGAATGATAAGTACTTAGTATATGTTATGTATCAAACCAGACCTCCACATGCAAAAGGATGTACATAAATGGCCACAGCCTGGACTGGTATGATTCTCCAAAAAAAGTATTATCCAAAATGACTATCTTTGTGAATTGTCAACAAAGATAATCACCATGTGAGTATAATACTTAATTATGGATACGATTATTCGTGAAGTGACTATTGAAGGTACTACCTTGTGGAATTAACCTTGGAAGAAATCATGAGCAACTGTGAGAGTGCTTCAAGCTGCATTTGTAAAAGTGATAAATCCTCCCCATGTTGACATCCCCAATTATCCAAAAAAAAAAAATAGGCTAGCACTTAGAGAATAGCACTTTCTCCCTTGAGATCCTATAATCTATTCATGTTGCTGATTGTCTTCATGACACTGTTTGTGAGCAAGAAACCAAACTTTAAGCAGCAATGGTCAGCACACATCTCCAATGCATGTATGTATCATCAACTCACCTATGTTCCTGCATGGCAGGCTGAGGGTGTTGACATTCAGTGTGAGATATGACAGAGTATATGTGAAAAAAGGGGTTGCATGACAGAGACAAACATGTGTGCACCACCTCAAGAAGTCAAATTGGGAACTCATACTTGAACAAATTAGCACAAACTATTTGGCGGTGCTAGAATCATTGCCGGTTTTAGAATCCATAGTCGGACAAGTGACATATTAGCTGTACGCGATGTACAGCTAATATGTCATGACAATGTCTCACGCTCATTTAGTGATGAGAAGGATAGATTCATACTCTAAAACACATGCAGAAGGAACACAACGACTACTAGTCAATCGAGTCTTTGTGAAACAACAACAGCATGTCAATTGTCCCATATGGATATCCACGAATTGTCAAAGGTAAAAGTGTTTTCAGATTAAGAGGGTTATTGCATGGGCTGTGTGTAAGAATGTAGATTTTTACAGTAGCATATATGCTACCAATGAAGTAATATAAGCCACCAGAGTGGTTTATGGGAGGTATTATATAAGCGACCCATTAGGGGTGCCTGTAGATAGTGGACAACTATATTGTCCACAGTGTGGCTGATAGATTGTAGATCTATGGCATCGATAAGGAATAGAAGCCAAACACCTAGATCCTGAGAGGATCCAGATACATCTGGGGCCACAGCCAAGGGCCTAGACAGGAGAAGTGAGCCTGCCCACGACGTGGACAGGTGAACAGGAATGCCGATGAGGATAACTAGTCCTCGTATCATTACGATGCCCGTAGCTTCCGACTCTAGGAGTCAAAAGTGAGAATTGGCAGATCAAAGAAGATCCGCACAGGATGAGTCAGAAACAGACGAGATATCATCTGTTAAGAAAACTAGAAGAACTTCGACTAGGTCGAAGTTACGATCATCTCTCGATGAGTTGAGAGAACCGCCGACAAGTGACACGGACGATTCTCCAGGGGTGCGAATGTTGCAGCTCCCACATGTCCAGAAACATCGCAGACCGCAAAGTTCACCATCCCAAGCAGGGACGATGGAGCAAGGGTTGGCGCGCCAGGAGGAAGAAACCCGGCGATATGAACGTACAACTGGACACATTGCCCAGATGATTACGGCTCTCAAGGAGAGCCATAAATGCGTAGATACTACGCATGAAGTGAGCCAGTGAGCGGCTGAGGCAGCTTGTGCAGCGGACGATGCCACGAACCAATTCCAGACCTTAGGAGATGGTATGGAACTGTTAATACAGTCCCTGGAGGAGGAAGTACAGGGACCTTTGCGAGGAAAGGCCCCTGAGCGTGGCAACAATCCCAATAGGGATCGTGAAGTTGACCATGAGGCAGAAAAGGCTCGCAGGAAGCGAGACAGACAGAGGATGCCGCCTGCAGCTGGTCCGAGCACTAGAAGTGGTCCTCAAGAACCTAGTGCAATGATAGAACAAGACAATGTCAGTATGCGCCGGCGTACTGAGGAGGAGACAGATCGCGAGTTAGAGGCTCGCAATAGAGAAAATATCCGCAAAGGAATTTGCAGATCAAAGAGAACTTATAATGAGCAAGAAGTGCTCAAAGCAGTGACTCAACAGTCACTGCGGGAGATGATGAAGTCTGATGCCAATAGTGTCAGTACTACGACTAGCACTCACGTTAGTCTTGAACATGAGTTCGATCATTGGGATAGGATCGAACATAAGGCAGCGTGATGGAAACACCGTGCGCTAGAACTCCGTGTTCAACATGCAGATAAGCTAGTCGAAGAAGCATATACTGCAGGAATCAAAGGCGAGGCCTTCAATAAACTGATCAAGTCAGCGAGAGTGGCTCAGTTTGTGAGCAAGAAACCAAACTTTAAGCAGCAATGGTCAGCACACATCTCCAATGCATGTATGTATCATCAACTCACCTATGTTCCTGCATGGCAGGCTGAGGGTGTTGACATTCAGTGTGAGGTATGACAGAGTATATGTGAAAAAAGGGGTTGCGTGACAGAGACAAACATGTGTGCACCACCTCAAGAAGTCAAATTGGGAACTCATACTTGAACAAATTAGCACAAACTATTTGGCGGTGCTAGAATCATTGCTGGTTTTAGAATCCATAGTTGGACAAGTGACATATTAGCTGTACACGATGTACAGCTAATATGTCATGACAATGTCTCATGCTCATTTAGTGATGAGAAGGATAGATTCATACTCTAAAACACATGCAGAAGGAACACAACGACTACTAGTCAATCGAGTCTTTGTGAAACAACGACAGCATGTCAATCGAGTCTTTGTGAAACAACAACAGCATGTCAATTGTTCCATATGGATATCCACGAATTGTCAAAGGTAAAAGTGTTTTCAGATTAGGGTTATTGCATGGGCTGTGTGTAAGAATGTAGATTCTTACAGTAGCATATATGCTACCAATGAAGGAATATAAGCCACCAGAGGTTTATGGGAGGTATTATATAAGCGACCCATTAGGGGTGCCTGTAGATAGTGGACAACTATACAGTTGTCCACAGTGTGGCTGATAGATTGTAGATCTATGGCGTCGATAAGGAATAGAAGCCAAATGCCTAGATCCTGAGAGGATCCAGATACATCTGGGGCCACAGCCAAGGGCCTAGACAGGAGAAGTGAGCCTGCCCATGACGTGGACAGGTGAACAGGAATGCCGATGAGGATAACTAGTCCTCGTATCATTACGACGCCCATAGCTTCCGACTCTAGGAGTCGAAAGTGAGAATTGGCGGATCAAAGAAGATCCACACAGGACGAGTCAGAAACAGACGAGATATCATCTGTTAAGAAAACTAGAAGAACTTTGACTAGGTCGAAGTTACGATCGTCTCTCGATGAGTTGAGAGAACCGCCGACAAGTGACACGGACGATTCTCCAGGGGTGCGAATGTTGCAGCTCCCACATGTCCAGAAACATCGCAGACCACAAAGTTCACCATCCCAAGCAGGGACGATGGAGCAAGGGTTGGCGCGCCAGGAGGAAGAAACCCGGCGATATGAACGTACAACTGGACACATTGCCCAGATGATTACGGCTCTCAAGGAGAGCCATAAACACGTAGATACTATGCATGAAGTGAGCCAGTGAGCGGCTGAGGCAGCTTGTGCAGCGGACGATGCCGCGAACCAATTCCAGACCTTAGGAGATGGTATGGAACTGTTAATACAGTCCATGGAGGAGGAAGTACAGGGACCTTTACGAGGAAAGGCCCCTGAGCATGGCAACAATCCCAATAGGGATCGTGAAGTTGACCATGAGGCAGAAAAGGCTCGCAGGAAGTGAGACAGACAGAGGATGCCGCCTGCAGCTGGTCCGAGCACTAGAAGTGGTCCTCAAGAACCTAGTGCAATGATAGAACAAGACAACGTCAGTATGCGCCGGCATACTGAGGAGGAGACAGATCGCGAGTTAGAGGCTCGCGATAGAGAAAATATCCGCAAAGGAATTTGCAGATCAAAGAGAACTTATAATGAGCAAGAAGTGCTCAAAGCAGTGACCCAACAGTCACTGCGGGAGATGATGAAGTCTGATGCCAATAGTGTCAGTACTACGACTAGCATTCACGTTAGTCTTGAACATGAGTTCGATCATTGGGATAGGATCAAACATAAGGCAGCGTGATGGAAACACCGTGCGCTAGAACTCCGTGTTCAACACACAGATAAGCTAGTCGAAGAAGCATATACTGCAGGAATCAAAGGCGAGGCCTTTGATAAACTGATCGAGTCAGCGAGAGTGGCTCAATCCGTCCTCAGTAGCAGCTATAGACTGAGGGATGCTTTTCTAACGGCTGACAAATGTCAACCATTGTATCAGATTGACGAAGACATTGTCAATCCACCAGTGCAGCAGGACGTGAATATTCACATCCCCCGGCCGCACAGGCAGATACAAACAATATCACATGCGGTATCACTAGCAGTCGCAGATCCTGAAAGGAGGATCCAGGAGGTAGGAGGAAATCTGTCTACATATGTAGATGGAGTCGCAAAGATGGTGCGAGCTGCCCTTGAAAAACACAAGGACAGCAAGCCAGACAGATCCATGCTTGCCAAAGCCAGAGTAAAACTACCTCACCCAGCAGAATATGCTGGGAGAGCAGATCTCGAAGAGTTCGAGAACTTTGTCTCAGGGATCCTGAGATGGCTAGGCATGAATAGTTTATTGGGACCGTCTAGTACGGAACTCCAGTTAAACTATTTAGGCACTCGCCTTAAGGGCGAGGCATTGGAGTGGTACACCTGAAATATCGAGCGTCATGATCAAGTCGTAATTGACTGGACTCTGGAGAGTGCAATCGCTGGGTTACAACAGTGGTTCCTTCATGCACTCACGCATAGGCATGCATCGAATAAGTTCGACACAATTGTGCAGGGGACCAGAACCGTTCAGGAATTACTGAACGATATTATGAAGTATGCAGCGCGGATGATACATCCACCGGATGAGTATACAATCTGTAAACGGTTCGTAGCAGTGCTTCAAGAAGCACTGCATCATGAAGTCTTAAAATTAGGCTACACGACAGAATTCAGTTCAATAACTGAGTTCTATGAAGCCACAAAGGCTGTAGAGGATGCGTCTCGATATAACATCGGGTCGTGGAAAACAGAGACTAGCAGCGCTCACGCGTTACAGGCAAAGCCAACTTCGACAACTAGTCGAAATCAGGCTGTGCTGAGCTCGTCTCGAGCCCCTAATACAGGAAGCCACTCTACGGCGAAGCAGACGATATATCATCTGCCGAACGCTTGACCTCAAACGGAAACGAGGCCGACTATACCCCAAACAGGGGTACAGGTTACGCAGAGAGCTGGAGCTGGAGCTTTAGTAGCTTCTCGTCCTTCACAGAAACCTTCTGGGGGTCCAGGAGGTCAAGGACGTAGCACAGAGTTGACGTGCTACGAGTGTGGACAAGTCGGGCATATCAAGCTGAATTGCCTGCAGTGGAAGAGCAAACCACGCATAGCAGGTGCATGGTTGGAAGAAGTGGTTGAGCACTCAGGGAGTGCTCAAGAAGGGGAGGAGGAGTCACAAAGTGGCAAACCAGAAGAGCGAATGGATTTCCAGGACAACCATGAGAATGAGATCGGCGAACTAGTCGCTGATTACCAGTCGGAAATCATGCCTTATCAATGGGATGACAACGACGATACGGGAACGCAAAGTTCGTATTGAGTGGACAGAGTACGTCTGCTAGAAGAATCGTATGAGGAAAGGCGGCACATATATGCGGTGCAGACACCATCGTCAGTGGTGGGTTAAGTTGAAACAAGGACTTCCACATCCACGTGGGAGTCATAGACAAGACCATTGAGCCTGTCTATGATCATCGGTTCAGACTGCGTGATAAGATGCACCCAAAATGGGCACGTATAAACAACCAAACAATCTCCAGGTATTGGGAGACTGGTGGAGTCAGAGCCCACTGTTTGCTAGACAGCGGGTGTGAGGGAGCCATGCTCTCTCCAGATTTCATACATGCTGTAGGCATTAAGACATTCAAACTCGAATGTCCAATTGGTCCACAGCTAGCATGTGTCAGCAGTAAGTCAACCATCAACTACAGAATGCACACCAACATCCATTTTGGTGAGCTTAATATCAAGGAATACTTCAATATAGCGAACATAGATTACTACGACGCAATACTAGGAACACCATTCCTACGTAGATTAGGGATATCCCTCAACTTTAGAGATGAGGGATGCATTCGTATGGGAAGGGAAGTAATTCCGAACCACGTGAATGCTTGGGAAGAGCAGCTGGACTATAAAAACCCGGCTGAACGCAAGACTCGAATCGTGAGTCTTAAGCCCAAACTAGTGAGCCACAAACCGTGACTCGAGACTGGCTCTTCGTTGCACGTGGAGCCATCAACGAGCTTGCCAGATGGGAGGCGAGACAAGGGAAAAGGGAAATAAAACCAAAGAAACATTGATGTTGGTCTACTCGACCAATGTACCGACAGGATTGACGAGGGATGTACTCGCACCAAGCCACTGTCATTGACGGCGGAGGACTTTCCCAAACTAAGGGAAAGATGGGAACTAGAGTATGCAGACCTCTTCGGAGGTGTGCCATTAGAACTTCCTCCTTGGAGGGAGATTAACCACAAAATTAAGTTTGTGGATGAAACCAAACAGTTTCATTATTGACTACTGAAGTGCCTGGAAGCACTTCGAAATGAACTGATCGACAAAGTCGACCGGTATACCACCACTGGTTGGTGGGTATCAGCATCAGTACGTTCTGCAGCGCCAGCGCTATGCATTCCAAAGAAAAACGGAAAGCTCAGAACAGCGATAGACCTACGTCTATGCAATGACAACATGGTGAAGGACATTACGCCCTTCCCAGACCAGGATACGATTCGGCACAACGTAGCTCGTGCCATGTACCGATCCAAACTTGACATGTCCGATGCATATGAACAAATACGCGTAGTCGAGGAGGACATCGACAAGACGGCCTTTGCGACCATATTCGGTACATTCAAAAGTCAGGTTATGCAGATTGGTGACTGCTGTGCTGTCTACATTTCAATGTCTCATGATGTTGATTTTTTGTAACCGAATTGGTTGATCAGTCCACGTCTACTTGGATGACATATTCATTTACTCGAGCTCTATAGAAGAGCACGAAAAACACCTTCAACAGGTGTTTGATATTCTACGTGAGGCACATTTGTTCCTCAGTGGAAATCGATCCAAGATCAATTTGTATTCACCTCGTATGGAATGCCTTGGTCACATAATAGGTGACAAGGGCATACATGCCGATGCAGATAAAATGGAGAAGGTTCGAGGTTGGAGAAGACCTCGAACATTTAACAAAGTCCAACGATTTCTAGGACTCATGCAGTATCTGGCACCATATATGCCAGATTTGATGGCATATACAACTCCCTTATCAGGAAGTGCGTGCAACAATAGGACATTTCAATGGACAACCTTGATGGATAAGTGCTTTGAATCCATCAAAGTGCTAGCATGTAAGGCTCCAATTCTGAAGCCTATAAATCATGCTAGCTCAGAACCCATTTGGGTTGTGACTGACGGTTCCAAATCTGGAGTCGGGGCAGTTTACGGACAAGGTCCGGACTGGACGACTTGTCGTCCAGCAGGATTTCTATCAAAGAAGTTCAGTCCCGCGCAACAGCATTACAAAATGCATGAGCACGAGACAATTGCTATCCTTGAAGTGGGAGGATAAGCTGCTAGGTCGCCAGTTCACACTGGTGACGGATAACAAAGGTCTCAAATACTTCGAGACACAACAGCATCTGTCCGACAGACAGGTGCGCTGGTGGGAGTTTCTCTCCAGATTCAACTATACCACAGTACATGGACCAGGAGTGGAGAACAAGGTAGCTGACTGCCTGTCATGCTATTACAAGAATGACAAGCAGGGGGAAATTCACCCAGCAGAAGAGTACGTTGATGCAGATGCGCAGCTAGACCCAGAAGGAGAATCCCTCCCAATGGATAGATTTGTTGAAATACAAATGGCCACAGCGCGACGGTTGCAACAATTATGAGAGGTGATAGAGCAGTGTCTCATAGATGCACAGCAGATGAAACAAGCATGGAAAGAACCTTCCACACAGGTGGGAGGTAAGGAGGAGGTCGATGTGTGAGCTACAGCGTCAGGTGCAGACTCAGAGAGTCTATGTTCATGCGTAGAACACAAGTTTGACCTAAAAATAGCCATAGCCAACGGCTATGGAACAGATCCAATACTTAAGAAAGTATTGGCAAATCCTGAGGCTCACCCTCGATTTGGGGTGAGAAACAGACTGGTTTGGACAAAGAACCAGCTCAAGAAAGACATAGTGTGTCTCCCCCAGGAAGTTTTTTCCAAGGGGAGGAGAATGGTCGAGATAATCATTGATCATGCACATAGAGTAGTTGGCCACTTTGGGCAATTCAAAACCAACAAGTACAGGCGATCGTACTGGTGGTCAGGAATAGCAGCTGACATAGAGTCATTCTGTGGATCCTGTGCAGCCTGTCAGGCTGCAAAGAAGGACAATAGACGACCAGCAGGGTTATTGCATACCCTGCCAATACCTGATAGGCCATGGCAGTCTATCGGAATGGATTTTGTTGGTCCATTGCCAGAATCGAAGGGTCACGACTATTTACTAGTCATGATTGACAGACTCACGTCTATGGTGCATCTAGTGCCAACTACGACAAGAGTGACTGCGTGACAAGTCACGTGGTTATACCTCAAAGAGGTAGTACAATTGCATGGAGTACCAGAGTTGATTATATCAGATCACGATTCCAAATTCACCTCCATATTCTGGAGGGAATTGCAGTGTATAATGGGCACAAAGCTGCTCATGTCCACAGCATTCCACCCACAGACGGATGGAGCAACAGAACGAGTGAACCATTCTGTAGGACAAATACTCTGCACGACAGTGCAGAGTGATCAGAAGGATTGGGCCGAGAAATGCCCAATGGTAGAATTCGCATTGAACAGCTCAATCAGTGTGACCACGGGATACGCACTGTTCAAATTGAACAGTGGATACCTGGATACCTGCCCCGTATTGGGCAGGTACTATCAGTGGGTACTACCTTCAGAGGAGTACGGCAGTTTGCACAACAAGCGTTGTGGAACCTGATTGATGCTCATGATGCCATCATCGCGAGCCGAGTACAGCAGACAGATACTGCTAATACCAGACACCGTCAAGGAACGACGTACGAAGTTGGACAGCTAGTATATCTGTCTACAAAGAACCTGTCCTTACCTAAAGGATGGGCAAAGAAATTAGTGCCCAATTATATTGGGCTGTATCCAGTTATAGAAGTGGACAATTCCATCTCTACAGTGAAACTTGAGTTACCTCCAGAGCTCACGGCTCAGAGGATACTACCAAAGTTTCATGCGAGTCTAATCAGACCACATATACCCAATGACGACAAATGCTTTCCTCATCGTGACGTAAATTATATTTACGACTTTGGAAAAGAAGAAGAACCAGAATGGTTCATAGATGAGATTTTGGCTCATTGCTGGACTAGTAACTCCAAGCTGGAGTTACAAGTAAGGTGGACATTGGGAGATGTCACCTGGGAACCACTCTCTGCATGCAGAGAGTTAGAAGCACTAGATGCCTATCTAGAACTAAGGGGAGTTAGGAAGCCGCTAGAGCTTCCTAATCATGCCTCATAAGGCATGAGAGAGATGATGAATGAGTCCTTAATAAAAAGGACTTGACACGAAAACGATTCGCGCAACGTGACGATGTCATGTGAAAGTGGTCATGTGACACAACGGGTGCGCTCGCTCTGCATTTAAGTGATGAGTTGATTGCCGCTTCAAGGTAGTTTTTACCATCCACCTCCACACTTGCACCAGTGCAAGTGGCAAACGATTGTTATCCATGGATGCTGAAGCATCCCACACACATCACTCAGCAGAGGCACTCCTTAGTGCCTCTGAACAATTTGCGATGCTCCAAAAAGAGAAAAGCTGGATGGTGCATGGCGTCAAGGATGCCATTGCAATCGTCCATTGCGACTCCTGCCCAGAGTGCAATGTGTACACACAGTACTTGCTGCAAGCCGCAAAACTGTGGCTTATCAACCCTCAAATGCGCAACATCGAACACACATTAAAAGTGGCCTGGCCACCATTACTCGCCGAAATGGCGTGCCCTTTTTTTAAGGACGTGGTAGCCTCCTACAAAGAGGACATACGCGAGCTCCATGCAGAGCTCAACACGGTTCGTGCTGCCCTCAACAAGGAGAGGCAGATAAATCACGAAATGGTGAACAAACTGTCCACCATGAAGTCAATGCCATCAGCACCGACCATAATCGATCTGACATCGCTGCCAGATTTGATGATGGACTCAGCGAGTCCATCTACTCCAACTACCGGTGCATCACTGGTAGGACCTACCCGAGCCGGTCGCAAGACCACATCCAAGCAGAGAATGCTGGTGGCACCTTACCCGGCATCACTACATGCTCGGATTGCCTCCGCCATCGGCGACCCGCCTGAAACGCAGACGGGCTTCTTACCCCACCCTTTGGGCAAAGCACCGCACCCCACTGCGGTGCAAACAAGCCATCGACCCACAGAGTGGTTTGACACCTGCCCACTCAATGATCCAAGATTCGTTGAGCAGCTTACGCTTGCGCACGCGACATTAGCCATGTCGCACAGCACGTCATCATCAAGCGTGCTGACTGCAAGCAGCGATTGGCTACTCGAATGCCAGCATTCAAGATGGCACATGACACACCTCCCAATCTCAGGGATGCGTTGCGCACCATAGAGTATTCCCCTGAGGGAGTATCACCCACTATCTGCAGGAATTGCAACAACACCCTCTGTCTCGAGGATGTTGACGTCTGGGTATGGCTTAAACTGATTAAGCCAAAGAAGGACAGTCCTGTCTTTCTCCAAAAGCTGACAGACCTGTTCACGGTCCATGGCCAGTGGGCTGAGCTTGCCGGTACAAGCTGGTGGCAAGATCTCCCGACGCTGTTATCTACCAGCGTCGAGAGGGCGTTTGAATGGAAACGCCCTCACGAGAGTACATTTCTCAATGAGCTAGCCCAATGGCTAGGCATCTACGTGGGTGTAGATCCTGCTAGGGCGTTCATTAACATTGAGCCCTACTTCGTGCGGAAGCAGAGCAAGGTCTGCTATAATGAGACCGCACAGAGGGTCCTCGACACCTGTGAAGGCTGGAAATTTACCAGCCTTTGCCTACCCATGCCCGCTTGCCCCCCAGGCTTTTGGGGAGCACCATCAACTTCGGACAATGATTCTTCACTCGATAGACACGGTGGAGGGCCTCCCTGCTCGAAGGCATGTACGGAGATGCCAATGACGGAACCATCCGCCCCATCTGCCCCTCAGCCTGCATCTGCTGCTACAGCGGATGACACTACCATGGAAGTCAACCCAGCCAATTCCATTTACTATGACAATACCGTCAAAGTAGCCGTGCAGTCGTCATCGACTGCACCTGTACCCATATATGCTGATCCTCCATCAGCATAAAGTTTCCCAAACCTTCCTGAGGTGTAAGAATGTAGATTCTTACAGTAGCATATATGCTACCAATGAAGGAATATAAGCCACCAGAGTGGTTTATGGGAGGTATTATATAAGCAACCCATTAGGGGCACCTGTAGATAGTGGACAACTATACAGTTGTCCACACGTAATTATATAAGCATAGATAATCTTGTATACACACATCGCGCAGACACCAATACATATATTGGCACAGTGTGTCTAGTGTGAAAAAAGAATCTTCTTACACTGTGGCAGAGATGTTGACGAGTTCAGTGAGGGAGTGCGTGGTGTTTTGCTAGGGGTAGGGTACACTGTGGGCAAGCAGGGGGGTGCCGTAGGTGGGACAAGAAATGGTGAGGGTGCAGGTGCGCACCGTTGATAAGGCGGTGCTGCTGTGGGTGCCACGAATGATGTGCGCGCTCGCAAGGGCGTTGGTACAGTCATTCGTCGTTGTGATTGTCGCGTTCCACGACGATGTCGCACCTTCATTCCCAGGCATATGTGTGGGGGAAAGGGCGGTGTTCTCCTCACAACAGCTTCACGACCTTCTGCTCCTTCTGTTCCCCTCTCCTCTCTCCCTTCTCGTGTTCTCCCTCCATCCTTTCTCCAATCCGGCATTGGCGCGCGAGACTGCTCGCGTGCGGGTTGTGGTTGGCGTTGGCGGCACGAGTGAGAGGGTACGGGCATACTTGTAGTGTGGCTTGCGAAGGGCAGGCGGTGGGTTCCTGCGGGGGTCCACTGGGCTTGTGAAAGGTGCCGTGGAACCCGATACAACTGCAGATGGTCAATGTGGGGTAGGGCGTTGCGAGATGGCAATATGGGTGACGGGCTTCTTACCCTGCCCTTTGGGCAAAGCACTGCACCCCACGGCAGTGCAAACAAGTCATCAACCCACAGAGTGGTTCGACACCTGCCAGCTTAACAAGCCAAGATTTGTTGAGCAGCTTACGCTTGCGCATGCGACATTAGCCATGTCGCACAGCACGTCATCATCAAGCGTGCTGACTGCAAGCAGCGATTGGCTACTCGAATGCCAGCATTCAAGATGGCACATGACACGCCTCCCAATCTCAGGGATGTGTTGCGCACCATAGAGTATTCCCCTGAGGGAGTATCACCCACTATCTGCGGGAATTGCGACAACACCCTCTGTCTTGAGGATGTTGATGTCTGGGTATGGCTTAAACTGATTAAGCCAAAGAAGGACAGTCCTGTCTTTCTCCAAAAGCTGACGGACCTGTTCATGGTCCGTGGCTGGTGGGCTGAGCTTGCCGGTACAAGCTGGTGGCAAGATCTCCCGACGCTGTTATCTACCAGCGTCGAGAGGGCGTTTGAATGGAAATGCCCTCACGAGAGTACATCTCTCGATGAGCTAGCCCAATGGCTAGGCATCTACGTGGGTGTAGATCCTGCTAGGGCATTCATTAACATTGAGCCCTACTTCGTGTGGAAGCAGAGCAAGGTCTGCTATAATGAGACCGCACAGAGGGTCCTCGACACCTGTGAAGGCTGGAAATTTACCGGCCTTTGCCTACCCATGCCCGCTTGCCCCCCAGGCTTTTGGGGAGCACCATCGACTTCGGACAACGATTCTTCACTCGATGGACACAGTGGAGGGCCTCCCTGCTCGAAGGCACGTATGGACATGCCAATGACGGAACCATCCACCCCATCTGCCCCTCAGCCTGCATCCGCTGCTACAGCGGATGACACTACCATGGAAGTCAACCCAGCCAACTCCATTTACTATGACAATACCATCAAAGTAGCCACGCAGTCATCATCAACTGCACCTGTACCCATATATGCTGATCCTCCATCAGCATAAAGTTTCCCAAACCTTCCTGAGGTGTAAGAATGTAGATTCTTACAGTAGCATATATGCTACCAATGAAGGAATATAAGCCACCAGAGTGGTTTATGGGAGGTATTATATAAGCGACCCATTAGGGGCACCTGTAGATAGTGGACAACTATACAGTTGTCCACATGTAATTATATAAGCATAGATAATCTTGTATACACACATCGCGCAGACACCAATACATATATTGGCACAGTGTGTCTAGTGTGAAAAAAGAATCTTCTTACACTGTGGCAGAGATGTTGACGAGTTCAGTGAGGGAGTGCATGGTGTTTTGCTAGGGGTAGGGTACACTGTGGGCAAGCAGGGGGGTGCCGTTGGTGGGACAAGAAATGGTGAGGGTGCAGGTGCGCACCAGTGATAAGGCGGTGCTGCTGTGGGTGCCACGAATGATGTGCGCGCTCACAAGGGCGTTGGTACAGTCATTCGTCGTTGTGATTGTCGTGTTCCACGACGATGTCGCACCTTCATTCCCAGGCATATGTGTGGGGGCAAGGGCGGTGTTCTCCTCACAACAGCTTCACGACCTTCTGCTCCTTCTGTTCCCCTCTCCTCTCTCCCTTCTCGTGTTCTCCCTCCATCCTTTCTTTAATCTGGCGTTGGCGCGCGAGACTGCTCGCGTGCGGGCTGTGGTTGGCGTTGGCGGCACAAGTGAGAGGGTACGGGCAAACTTGTAGTGTGGCTTGCGAAGGGCAGGCGGTGGGTTCCTGCGGGGGTCCACTGGGCTTGTGAAAGGTGCCGTGGAACCCGATACGACTGCAGATGGTCAATGTGGGGTAGGGCGTCGCGAGACAGCAATATGGGCGCGGTGGCATGCACGTGTGCATCCAGGTGTGTGTGGGGGCTGCGTGGTGGCTGTCGGTACAGCCTGGGGTGTGGAGGGGCATAGGAGCGTGGGGACGGAGGGGTGGGGCCAAGTGGGGGCACGTACCGCCATGGACGTGTAGGTGTGGCGCTGCGGCACGTGGGGTGGATGGTAAATTCCAGTTGGGGTCCACTGGGGGTGCTGCTGCTGCTGTTGCTGCAGTCCCTCGCATGGCCATGTGTTGGCAGATTGAGGTGCAGTGTCGTTATGTGTGGTCGTCACAGTGAAGGTGGTGACGTTGACATGCCACAGCATCAGGACGTGCCGTGTATGGATGTACATGGGGGCCATCGTCGTCTGTCCTGTCGTACAGGTCGTTGTCGGGTCGCGAGCACGTGTGCCATTGGTGATAGGGGCATTTGGAGCCTATTAGGCTCGGCGCAAGCCTTGAAGCTCTACTTCATAATTCCCAAAGTTGATAAATAAGCTAGGGGCATTCAGATGTCTGTAAGTACTTACATGAAATTGGAAAATAAAGTTACCTTTCATTCATACACCTACTCGCCAACTTCGCAGTGATTGACAGGTCAATATACCTACGTAACTGATGGACTGCAAATGCAATAAAAATGAACAAGGTGAGTTACTCATATTGCACAACACTCGGTACTCACAGCATCCTAGTCTGAACTTGTGTTAGAATGCAAAAGCATGTACGTTTGTCAACTTTGAATTTAGGCACCTTACCTATTTTTTCCACACATCTCGCCAAGTCATTATTTTTTGGGACTTTTGGGACTTTAAAATACAACAATCAAATACATACTCACTGTTTTGTTTGAGTGAATTTACTGGACAAAGTAAAACAAAGAAAAGAATAGTTTTGGCTATTCTGTCAAATCATGAATGATAATGCAGATATTGAAATGAATCATCCATTATCCCTGTAAATCTTTCAGGATTCCTGAGAATACTGCAAGATCATCAAGTATACTAAGGGATAATCAAAGATTTGTTTAAATCACACAGTATATATCTGTGATCATGCAATATATTTCAGGATCCTGAATGATTTGGACATGATCCTCACTTGGGATTTGGGAGGATCTCCCATTATTCACATGCACAAATTATTAGGGGATATCATGATGGCCATTTCGCTGTTGTTTTGATGTTCATTTTGACAGCTGTTTTGAAGTGCAGTGAATCCACAGAAAAATATGCAAAACCATTTCACATCATGATATCCCCAGTTCCTGCATGGTTTTGAAGTGGTTTCAACTGTTGTTTAGAAGCACCTTTTCCTGGTGTGGTGACTTTGGCCCGAACCTCCCAGCTGTTGGGTGATGCCCTTCAGTGTCACGTCACCACGGCCAGACTGGTTATCCCACGACAGACCCAGTGACCAACAGGCTCTCTGAACTGAAAATTGCATGAAAATTTTGAGGGAAAGAAAAATATTACTAGTAGTAGTGTTGAATACAAACACATACTGTGTTGTAATGATAGTCTTGTAATAGATGTACACAGTACACAGAGGTGAAAAATGTAGAATAATTATGTAATTCTTTGTGGGCTTGACAGGCTAGCTAGGTATATTGCTACATTAATCTGTGTGCCATGTTCTACTATCTATGTGTTGTTGCTTGGTGTATGACTGAGCAACTCACTGTGACAGCTCTAATGTTCCGGGAGTTGCCAGGGTGCGGCTGTACAGTTGTTCAACCACTTTAATTTGATCTTAGCTAAATATAATTAGAAGCCAGATGCCATCATGCCAGGCAAACAGGAAAATTCGAAACGAGCGTCGAAACTGTCGAAAAATTGAAATGACTCCAGAGGTGTTTCGATTTTCCAATGGTTTTTGAGGATTTTGAAACATCCATCAAAATGACGGTCAAAACAGCCATCGTGATATCCCCTATTCTTTAGTTTCATTTGTAGAAACCATTGAAACTGACAAACTGCAAGAATGGAATTCGCAGTTAACTGTGTACAATCCTTAACTCCTATCAGGATTTGCAGTTATTTCTGAAGATTGTGAAGTATTAGTAAACAAATCACGATTTGCTTTGTTATGTAAGTAAGTGTGTCATGCAGATGCAGGTGCATTCGTGAATGTTCAGTGTGAAAATGTTCAGGCCTTCAGCTTCAGCTGTGCAGGCATTCCTGAAGGGCAGGTTCATGCAAGGAACACTTAAGCACGGTCATCATCACATTTCTGCACTGGCTTACTGCAATTCATTGCAGCATCGCTTCTCGATGAGCTCAGATATATTTTAAGCCAGGTTGGGCTGTTTCTCGGTCTTGACAACAGGCATGACATGCTCCATTTCCTCAGCACTGAGCAGCTCGACATCATCAACATATGATTTTGTATGATGCACAATGAAAAGCAAGGCAGCTTCGAAGTGGTCCAGGAGGACCTGTACCTCTGTGTCCGGGATGATTAGAATGCTGTC